>UESW01004034.1:269615-308957 GCA_900491605.1 Calamus simplicifolius
ATTTTAATTAATTTAATTAATTAATTCAATATTATAAAAATAAAATAAATTAATTTTAAAAATAATTTAAAAAATAAAATTATTTTAAAATTAAATGTTAAATTAATTTAATTATTAATTTAATATTTTAACATTAAATTTTAAATTAATTAATATTTTAAAATAAAAATAAAAATTTATTTTTTAAAAAATTAAATTAAAAATTAAAAAATTATTTTAAAATTAATTAAAAATAATAAAAATTATTTTTTAAATTAATTTAATTTTTTAATTTAATTTTAAATTTAATTTTTTAATTAATTTAATTTTTAGCGGAAGGGATAATTTTATTTTTACAAAGTGTGGGGGTAATTTTGTTAAAAGAAAAAGTTATTAGATTACAACATAGCCGATAATGTGATAGTCATCTTCCCTTGAGATGATGTGGATTACCACTCAATGGTAATCCAGATTACACTGCAAGATAGATTGCCATTCAAAATATAATCAAATATGGTTATTCGGTGGGATCCTTTTAAATTATTGATAATCTGAATAGATTACCTTCTATCAAACGCTCTCGATGATTACCATTTGGAGCGCCGGTTTCTGGGGAAGGCTCTGGACGAGTTCTCAAGCTTTTATAACTTTTCGGATGGATTGATTTTAGGTTGAAGCCGATGCAATGCTTGGATTGCAGCACCTGGAGAGGAAAACTGGTTGAAGAAACCTAAATAGGACCTCATAAACCAGACGATGAAAAAAGAAAAAATAATAATTATTATTTTATATATTATTATTAGCAGCTTTTAATATTTTAAATATACAAACAAGGGATCATAATATGAGAGGACAAGAACTTGTGGAATCTTTTCGTCTCTGGCATTTTCAATTGTCGCTGATGAAATGATCCGTAAGGAAGCAAGAGTCCGATGAGGACTCCATTCCGAAAAATTTCTCCAAGGTAAAAAGAATAAAATATATCATAATCCTGCAAGACTATATTTGCGAAGGAAAATAATCATTGCATCATAAACATGTACGATAATAAAGGCCGAGTTATCTTCGATATGGCTGATCAAGCCACGTCTAAGTTGACATACGAGATCGAATGACGAAGTTATAGTCCAGCAGACAACAAAGGCCACTTACCAAAGGAAGATGTATCATATTCAGCCCTCGACACCGATGCAAGAGTCGGCTTTGCCTTTGAAACCAACACCAGTGTCGGCTTTGCCTTTGGAACTGACACCAGAGCCGGTTTTTCCCTTGACACTGACGTCAGAGTCGATTTTGCTCTCGGCACCGATGCAGTGTTGGCCTCGATCTATGGAGTCAGCCCTCTCTCCGATGAGATCATAAGTAAGCACAGCTCATGTGGCTACCACGATAATCATCTCCATGCTATGGTTTGAGCATCATCGCCATCTCATACTACGCCGAATATTTTGAAGGATGAACCACTTTAATCACAGAAGTTTCGGAGTAATCCCCTTAAGCAGAAACAGGAGCCAAATACACCCTCCGACCATGATTAACGAAGTTTCAAACTTTCGATAAGACTGATCAGCTACCAGTCCCATAATCATCGGATTTCAATCGTATCAACACCCTAAAACGCGCCCGAAAAATCAGATAACGACTTACTATCTTGGCGGCTCGTAAATACCACGTTCCTAGACTCACCAGATATGCTTTTTTTATATTCTCATAATTCTAGCAAAGACCATTACTCTTGAGAAATTCTCTCAAGAGATTCTTTTGGTCGGAGACTTCTTCCATCGTCTGTTTGCTAAGAATCTTCACTGATTTAAGCATCGAAGGGTCTTCCACGGGGATCACCCTCTATGATTCCTATGTGAAGATTGTCTTGCAGATCCACTTGGATGGAAGAACGATATCCGGATCCTGATGTGCGTCGTTCCCAAGCCAAAGAATGAAATTCAACCGCAACAGTAATAATTTTATTATTTTTATGATGATTGAACTACTACCACTGAAGAGTTTTATCTTATTTGAATTTCATTGGCTCTTTTTTTTAAAAAAAATATTTTTCTATGTTTTAATCCATAGTTTCAAATTAATTAGATTTTTTAAATTTAAAAAATATTTTTTTGTCTACTACATGAATTTTATTTATCATATATCTCGTAAGGTGTTGGATGCAGGAGCGATATATTAAAAAATTATAATTTAAAGTTTAACTTTAATAATATGAAATTTAGAAAACTAAGTCTACATTTTTTTGTTCTTACAATTATTTACCAAAATAAATTTAAAAAATATCTAGTACACTAGTGCATTTTACAGGGATATGTGTTTAGACATGGGATGAATGGCTCCTCTTATCTCATGATTCATACCTATTAGGAAACTATATATTTTATTGGGTGTATACAATTGTTCATACTATATTTAGTTGATATTAAGAAACTATATATTTTCTTATATTATGTGATTGTATACAGCTGTTTATACTATATTTAGTTGTTTAATCGTATTTGTTTGATTATATTCCATATTTAATCGATTCTTGTATTGCTTTGTAAGCTATTTGTATTCCTATATATAGTTTGTATCATTTATAAAGTTTAACTTTTGATTCTATATAATTTTTTTCATTAATTACCAGTTCCTGAATCATTATCCCAAGGTATCTCAAAACAATTTATTCTTTATCCCTTTTGTATGGCGTGCTTAAAAGTCTAATTTAGAATACCCCCAAGCTTTTGCTGCCCTTCTAGTATTTCTTCATTTTTTATCATTTTTCCTTTGTTCTTCTCTTTGTCATTTTTTTATTTCTTTTTCTCAACTTCAGTTTTTTTTTTGGATGAGATTTGAGAATTTGAATTTGCTTTAGTACAATACTGTTAAAAAAGTTCTTATTTCTACATATAACTATAGTTTTAGTTGCTTTAGTTAGTTAAATATCAAAATTTTTTATATTGAATTTAAAAATAAAAAATTCACTTTCATGCTTTAGTTAGTTAAATTAGGCTATGCAAACATATAAATAATTTTTAGTTAAACGCTCATCATGAAAGATATTTCTTTTCAGTGGTAATATGCAACTCTCTTGTCAATTTTGGTTTTTTTTTCTTCAATCCCATTTCTTATGTTGGACTTTGGCATATTTTTTTGTTTCATTACTGAAAACAATTAGTGTTGATGCCCGATCACTTTGAGCTGGCGTCCTTGAGCGTCGGCCGTTCCTCCATGGAAATATCGAGGCCCTTCCTTTGTCTTCAAAGCCTGCAAGAAGTCCCACTTCTGGCAGAGACCCTCCGATGCTCAAGTTAGTGCTCTAGGCAACAGCCGTGAGCTTGAGAAAGCTCGAAAGAGAAAGAGAGAGGGGCTCAGAATGAGCATATTGAGTTTTTAGAGTTACCTGGTCGGAGGTCCCTTTTACCCCTTTTATTTATCTTTGGACTTTATCTTTTGCCTGAGGGGCTTGGATCTTTGTCATCTAGTGGAATTGAGCCACGTGGGTACTCATGATGGACAATGACTTTTGAGGCTTATCTGATCTGAGTGGTTGGGGGTGTCATGATGATTGAAGACTTTTGGTAGACAAAATGTCAGGATTAATATATGTGAGACCTGAGGTGCTGCCACCTGTCGAAGCTTTTATGAAGACACTTCTTCTTAATGGCATGTCAGAGCTGCAGGCATTGTCTTTTAGTGATATGTCAGAGCTAAAAGCATCGTCTTACCTCATGCAAGTCATGATTTCATCCGCAGATCGAGTGTGCACAGCTGGCCCTTTCTGGTACATTGATCTTGAATATTTATTTAATGGTCATAGTCCTTGTTTAGTCTCCATGAGTCCCTTTTTGAATTAAATAAAGGCTTAATAGTACACTCGAACCCATAGGCCACTCAAGGATGCCTCTAGCTCATGCATATGCCGCCTGACACGTGGAGAAGCCATATCTCTCCTTCATCCAATTCTATTGCCTGGGCCTTGCCCTTGGTGAGCCATGGAGACCGTACCCTCTACCTGGCGTGTAGAGTCGGAAGGTCTGCGGAAGGTCGTGGCCATTGGGCGAGGGGCTACCGTGGATGGCCGGCTGGGAGGAGCTTGCTGGCTGGGAGAAGCAGGCCGCCTAGGGGCGCTGATGGCCCCCTATGGCCTCTGCCCCACGAGGCTGTTGCTGGCTGAGGCCGCCTAGGATTGCTCTTGGCCGCCTTCATGGGAGTGTTGGGGTTCGTCTAGGATTGCTCGGGAGCCGTCTAGCTGAAAGAAGCTTTTGGGACCGCCTAGGATGAAGACGGTTAACGTGGCAGCCATAAATGCACGTGACCTTTATAAGACCATAAATGCCCTGGCACATAAATGTGATAGGGAGCCATGCCATTGACTACCGCCTAAGATGGCCATCAATGAAGGCCATTGAGGAAGCTGTCTCTCTCTCTCCTTAACTTGACATTGAATGCCCCATTCCATTGAATGCTCTCCAATAAATGCCTTGGAGATGGCCATCAATGAAGGCCATTGAAGAAGCTGTCTCTCTCTCTCCTTAACTTGACATTGAATGCCCCATTCCATTGAATGCTCTCCAATAAATGCCTTGGAGCGAGAGCCTTTATAAGACCTATAAATGCCTCGGCACATAAATGCCATCGAGGAAAGGCCGTCTAGGATTGCCATTGAGGCCATCGAGTAAGACCGCCTAGGATTGCCGTCGTTGAGGCCATCGAGTAAGAGGCCACTAAGATGGCCACTGAAGAAGGCTTACCGTTGAGGAATAGGCCACCTAGGATTGCTTCCTAGGATGAAAGGCCGCCTAGGACTTCCTTACTATTGGATTGCTGCCTAGGATGACCGTTGAGGAATAGGCCACCGAGGATTGCTGCCTAAGAAGAAAGGCCGCCTAGAACTTCCTTACTATTGAATACTCTAGCCTATTAAATGCTCCCCAGGTCATTGCCGCCTAGGATGGCTGTTGAAAAGGCCGTCGAGGAAGAGGCCGCCTAGGATTATCGCTTAAGAAGAAAGGCCGTCGAGGAAGAGGCCGCCTAGGAGCCGTCGAGGAAGAGGCCGCCTAGGATGGCCGTTGTCGCCTAGGATTTCCTTGGTGTCTGCACCATTAAAGGCTCTAGCCCATTAAATGCTCCAAGATCATTGCCGCTTAGGATTATTGAGGAAGGGAAGGGACAGCCTAGAATTACCGCTTAGGATGAAAGGCTGCCTAAGATTTCCTTCTGAGTCTACACCATCAAAGGCTCTAGCCTATTAAATGCTCCCGGGTCATTGCCGCCTAGGATTGTTGAGGAAGGGGCCGCCTAAGATGAAAGGCCGCCTAGGATTCTTTTTGGGCCTATACCATCAAAGGCTCTAGCCCATTAAATGCTCTTAGATCATTGCCGCCTAAGATGAAAGGCCGCTTAGGATTTCTTTCTGGATCTACACCATCAAAGGCTCTAGCCCATTAAATGCTCCCTAGGCCATTGCCGCGGATTGTTGAGGAAGGGGCCGCCTAGGATGAAAGGCCGCCTAGGATGGCCATTGCCACTTAGGATTTTCCTTCCATGTCTGAACCATTAAATGTTGTCCATTGATTTGCCTGGGAGATTAATGACAAAAAGCGGTCTTTGGGAGAACCCATGCATGTTGCGTTTGTTCTCTCTCTTCATTATGACGGATGCATGTTTCAACAAAGAGCAAAGCTGCGGACGGAATTAAACGCCTACTGCGTCCTTGAAGAGAAAACCCAGTAAGTCAGCGAGGCCGCTTAGGAACTAAGCCGCTTAAGAAGGCCGCCGAAGATGGCCGCCTAAAAAAATTGTTTGAAAATTTCTATTTTTATTGCCTATGGGCCTATTAACTGGTCCTATCAGATGCCCCCTACACTCCTTAAGCTTGTAGGTCCTACACTAACCAAGCTGAAGGAGTGTAAAAAATTTTTAAGTAACATTGGGGGTAAGTTTATTACCTTGTGCCCGCCACTTAAAGCAGTGTACGCCCAATTTTTTTGGGGGGGACGCTCGTCAACTAGCTAGCAAGGCAAAAATAGAGCTGATGGAGTTGCACTAACGCCGCTGAGGCTGAGAGATAAAGCCAACGAGGCTGCAATAAAACCGTTGAGATTGATAGAGCCGATGAGGCAGAGCGATAGAGCCGCTAAGAATATAATAATTCTGTTGAGATCGTAATGATGCCGCTGGGGCAGAGGGATAGAGCCACTAAGGCTGATAGCCACTAAGGCTGATAGAGCCGATGAGGCTACAATAAAGCCGTTGAGGCCATAATGATAGGCTAATAGCCACTAAGGCTGATAGAGCCGATGAGACTGCAATAAAGCCGTTGAGGCCGTTATGATGCCACTGGGGCAGAGAGATAGAGCCACTAAGGCTGATAGAGTCGATGAGGCTACAACAAAGCCGTTGAGGCCGTAATGATGCTGCTGGGGCAGAGGGATAGAGCCACTAAGGTTGATAGCCATTAAGGCTGATAGAGCTGATGAGGCTGCAATAAAGCCGTTGAGGCCGTAATGATGCCACTGGGGCAGAGGGATAGAGCCACTAAGGCTGATAGCCACTAAGGATGATAGAGCTGATGAGGCTGCAATAAAGCCGTTGAGGCCATTATGATGCAGCTGGGGCAGAGGGATAGAGCCACTAAGGCTGATAGCCACTAAGGTTGATAAAGCCGACGAGGCTACAATAAAGCCGTTGAGGCCGTAATGATGCCGCTGGGGCAGAGGAATAGAGCCACTAAGGCTGATAGCCACTAAGGATAATAGAGCCGATGAGGCTACAATAAAGCTGTTGAGAGCCTTTTAAACCCCGAAGGGTGACCCGAGAGTTGCTGTGATGGGACCATGCTCGGGAGCCTTTAACCCTGGAGGGTGATCTGAGGGTGCTTGACCAGGCTCAGGTTCCTTTTGAACCCCGAAGGGTGACCCGAGAGTCGCTGTGATGGGACCATGCTCGGGAGCCTTTAACCTCGGAGGGTGACCTGAGGGTGCTTCGACTAAGCTCAGGTTCCTTTTGAACCCCGAAGGGTGACCCGAGAGTTGCTATGATGGGACCATGCTCGGGAGCCTTTAACCCCGGAGAGTGACCTGAGGGTGCTTGGACTAGGCTCAGGTTCCTTTTGAACCCCGAAGGGTGACCCGAGAGTCGCTGTGATGGGACCATGCTCGGGAGCCTTTATTGATGGGGCCAAAATAAAACTGCCTCGGGGGTTTCACGGCCGGCCCGAGCGTTGACTTAGGGCCGCCGAGACTACAGGGCTTGAACCATCGGAGGTTTCTCGCGCCGGTCCGGGGTGTCTATGATATCGGGACCACTAAAGTCATTTTGAAAATACCTTGGGGGTCGCTCGGCCGGTTTGAGAGTTTGAGTCGGAGTCGCCGAGACCATAGGACTTGAACCGCCTCGGAGGTTTCTCGCGCTGGTCCGGGGGTGTCTTTATGATCACGAGGCCATCGGAAGACTACCTCGGCGGTCGCTTGGCCGGCCCGAGTGGTTTTTGAGAAATTGAATGAAAAACTTCTTTTTTCTTTTCTCTTTTTTTTAGTGCAGTATACTTAGCTTTCGTAGCTTTTTGTCTTTGTGTTGTGTTTGATGCCATCATCGATTTAAGGCTTGAGAGCTTTTTGGCTTGAGAGCTCTTTCTTTGAAGAGTTGGTCGTCCTTAGTGCTGAAGTCTGAGAGCAGCTAGACGAAATCCGTAGGAGGTCCTGGGCTCGGTTTGGCTCTTGGGTGCAGTCGAGAGAAAGAGAGAAGGGGAGAGAGGGAAAAGGTGAAGTCAATAGTTAAAGCCTTTTGTCCTCATCTTCCACCTTGCATTACTTGCACTAACACCTCTTGGCTCACTACCACCAGAAATTAAAATGCCCATGAATGCTTGAGGTGATGGACAATGTCTCGAGTTCATCCATTTTTGAAATTATTCTGCTACCCATGTTGCAGTCCACCTCTGGCTGATTGTTGAGCCTTTGACTAAGCTTTTTCAGCCGCTAGTGTTATTCATCCAGACGCCTCCTCATCTCATGATTAAGATCCTCCCCAGATGACTCAGAAGATGAGCAGAGGGTAGGAGACCGTAGTCTCTTGAAAGTTTCACAGCGGCGGTACTTAGGTGAAACTTGATGGCGATAAGCTTCTCTATGACGAGATTTCTCGTGGGTGAATCGCTGGCTAACTGGTGCAGCTATCATGGGCGACGTGAGAGGCTTGGGCTACTGCCGAGTAGCCAACGAGCGTTGCTTCTACAGCTCATAAACGGCTGCATTCAAGGCTTGAACTTATTGATTGAGGATAGCCAGCTAGTTGATTAGAGCAACTGAGGTTGGTGGTGAGAGAGGAGCAGAGAGAGCGATCCTTTGCTACTCAGTGCGATGTGGATGCCCCCGGCATGATTGGTGAGGATCTTCGGCATGCGCATCACCACCATGGCTATCTTAGAGAGGACAAAGACTTATAGCTCAGGGAGACAGAGCTTTCTTTCCTTCAGTGTGTCTCCCCTTCCTGGCGCGCCAATCTGTTGATGCCCGATCACTTTGAGCTGGCATCCTTGAGCGTCGCCGTTCCTCCATAGAAATATCGAGGCCCTTCCTTTGTCTTCAAAGCCTGAAAGAAGTCCCACTGCCGGGTATTCTGGCGGGGACCCTCCGACGCTCAAGTTAGTGCTCTGGGTAACAGCCGTGAGCTTGAGAAAGCTCGAAAGAGAAAGAGAGAGGGGCTCAGAATGAGCGTATTGAGTTTTTTAGAGTTACCTGGTCGGAGGTCCCTTTTACCCCTTTTATTTATCTTTGGACTTTGTCTTTTGCCTGAGGGGCTTGGATCTTTATCATCTAGTGGAATTGAGCCACGTGGGTACTCATGATGGACCATAACTTTTGAGGCTTATCTAATCTGAGTGGTTGGGGGTGCCATGATGATTGAGAACTTTTGGTAGACAAAATGTCAGATTAATATCTGTGAGACCTGAGGTGCTGCCACCTATCGAAGCTTCTATGATGATACTTCTTCTTAGTGGCATGTCAGAGCTGCATGCGTTGTCTTTTAGTGATATGTCAGAGCTAAAAGCATCGTCCTACCTCATGCAAGTCATGATTTCATCCGCAGATCGAGTGTGCACAGCTGGTCCTTTCTGGTACATTGATCTTGAATATTTATTTAATGGTGAGAGTCCTTGTTTAGTCTCCATGAGTCCCTTTTTGAATTAAATAAAGGCTTAATAGTACCCTCGGACCCATAGGCCACTCAAGGATGCCTCTGGCTTATGCATATGCCGCCTGACACGTGGAGAAGCCATATCTCCCCTTCATCCAATTCTATTGCCTGGGCCTGGCCCTTGGTGAGCCATGGAGACCGTACCCTCTACCTGGCGTGTAGAGTCGGAAGGTCCGCGGAAGGTCGCGGCCATTGGGCGAGGGGCTACCGTGGATGGCCGGCTGGGAGGAGCTTGCTGGCTGGGAGAAGTAGGCCGCCCAGGGGTGCTGGTGGCCGCCTAGGGCCTCTGCCCCACGAGGCCGTTGCTGGCTGAGGCCGGGAAGGCATCTGTGGGACTTGGGTCCGGTGAGGCCGCCTAGGATTTCTCTTGGCCGCCGTCATGGGAGTGTCGGGGGCCGTCTGGGATTGCTCGGGAGCTGTCTAGGCTGTCTTGGCCGCCGTCATGGGAGTGTTGGGGGCCGTCTAGGATTCCTTGAGAGCCGCCTAGCTGGAAGAAGCTTTTGGGACCACCTAGGATGAAGACGAGTCCCGAAGTTATTACCGAAGCACCCTTACGTGCATGCATGGGGCCAAAAAGGGAGTCAACGTGGCAGCCATGGCCTTTATAAGACCATAAATGCCCTGGCACATAAATTCGATATTGGGACCACCTAGGATGAAGACGAGTCCCGAAGTTATTACCGAAGCACCCTTACGTGCATGCATGGGGCCAAAAAGGGAGTCAACGTGGCAGCCATGGCCTTTATAAAACCATAAATGCCCTGGCACATAAATTCGATAGGGAGCCATTGTCGTGGTGGCATTGGGAGTCTGAAACCGAAGCCGCTAGAAAGGCTGCCTAAGATGGCCATTGAGGAAGGCCGCCTAGGATGGCCATCGAGGAAGGCCGTAGAGGAAAAGGCCGCTTAGGACTTCCTCTGCTGTCTCTCTCTCTCTCGTGGTCCGTAACTTGACATTGAATGCCCCATTCCATTGAATGCTCTCCAATAAATGCTTTGGAGCGAGGGCCTTTATAAGACCTATAAATGCCTCGGCACATAAATGCTGTCGATGAAGAGGCCGCCTAGGATTGCCGTTGAGGCCATCGAGTAAGACGGCCTAGGATTGCCGTTGAGGCCGTTGAGGCCATCGAGTAAGACCGCCTAGGATTGCCGTTGAGGCCATCGAGTAAGAGGCCGCTTAGGATGGCCACTGAGGAAGGCTGTTGAGGAACAGGCCACCTAGGATTGCTGCCTAAGATGAAAGGCCGCCTAGGACTTCCTTACTATTGAATGCTCAGCCTATTAAATGCTTCCCAGGTCATTGCGCCGTCGAGGAAGAGACCGCTTAGGCCTAGGAGCGGTCGAGGAAGAGGCCGCTTAGGATGGCCGTTGTCACTTAGGATTTTCTTGGTGCCTGCACCATTAAAGGCTCTAGCCCATTAAATGCTCTTAGGTCATTGCCGCTTAAGATTATTGAGGAAGGGGCCGCCTAAGATTGCCGCACGATGAAAGGCCGCCTAGGATTTCCTTCTGAGTCTACATCATCAAAGGCTCTATCCCATTAAATGCTTCCAGGTCATTGCCGCTTAGGATTGTTGAGGAAGGGGCCGCCTAGGATGAAAGGCCGCCTAGGATTTCCTTTTAGGTCTACACCATCAAAGGCATCATTGCCGCCTAAGATGAAAGGCCGCTTAGGATTTCTTTCTGGGTCTACCATCAAAGGCTCTAACCCATTAAATGCTCCTTAGGCCATTGCCGCCTAGGATTGTTGAGGAAGGGGCCGCCTATGATGAAAGGCAGCTTAGGATGGCCATTTCCGCTTAAGATTTCCTTCCATGTCTGTACTATTAAATGTTGTCCATTGATTTGCCTATAAGAGATTAATGACAAAAAGCGAACCCACGCACGTGGCGTAGCTCTTTTTCTTTTTGTTTTCTCTCTTCATTATGACGGACGCATGTTGCAAAAAGGAGTAAAACTCTTGACAGAATTAAACGCTTACTGCGTCCTTGAAGAGAAAACGCTAGAAACTAAGCCGTTTAGAAAGGCCGCGAAGATGGCCGTCTAAAAAAATTATTTGAAATTTCTGTTTTTATTGCCCATGGACCTATTAACTGGTCCTATCAATTAGTATGTAAAGTAGTTTTTTAAGCATAAAAGATATTATAAGAGAGGTAAATCATTCTTAGCAACTTATATAGAAATTATATAATATAAATAATATAATAATAGGTACCAAACTACAACATTAGTAAGAATTAGTTTTTTGTTATAATAAATTTTATCCTTTAATAGTAGAATTAATTTTAATTCTAGCAAACTTTTAATAAGAATTAACTTTTAATCCTTATATTTATAAGTTTTTGAATTGAACTTTAATAGAAAATCGAAGTACATCACTTTATTTTTTAAGTTTGCCTTCAATTTTTTTCGTAGCAGCCTATAAGCCTCACGAAAAATTTGCGGTTTAATTTTTTTATAAAAAAAGTCTCAAATTATATTTTTTTTTATAAGACGAGACAGTTCACGTTCTATGCCATCTTACTTCGATCTCTGACTTGATCGGATGTTTTATGCTTTATAATTTTCAAAAAAGTTATATATAAAATTTTAATATTTATTAAATTAAAAAATATATTTCAATTAAAAAATTTATATTTTTTATATTTTATTAAAATTATTTAAAATTAATATTATAATGTGTTACGGTCAAAATAGAATTGAATGATGCGTTGCGAGATTGTTAACATGAGATCGGACGATTGAGAAATCGAATCTTTGAGTTGTTTTTTAAATTGATATTTTTTTGGCATCGATTTTAGAAAAAAGGTTGACAAATTAATATTTATAAAATAATATTTAAATAAAAATTTATTTTAAATAATATTTTTTTTTTTTTTTTTTCGTCAGCAGCATCTCTTCTTGCTTCGCTCTGTCAGAGCATTGAAGAGAGTTGAAATCCCTGCTTGAAATGATGGTTTTTGAACTGAAATTATTACTTAATAATATTTTCTAAAAAAAATATTATTTATGAATAAATGTATGAAATAGAATTTATAGATATCCTTTAACTATCTCATTGATCATATCAAATATAAAAAATAAATTAATAGGATAATCTTTTTTACTCTTAGAGGGATAATCAGCTATTTCTATATTTTGTAAGAAATAAATTGAGGGGATATCACATAGTTAACTATGGATTATCCTTTTGATTAACTTTATTTTCTATTATTTCTTATAGTTGTGATTTTTAAAAATAAAAAAGAATATCTAAAAAATATTTTTTTTTATTTTCTATTTCAAACATTATCTTAGAGTGATGATCATGATAATTTTTATTAATTAAACTCGTCACTTAAAGAGACAATTTCCGGCCGCCAGATAACATCGATTTTTGTTCGAGCACGCATTGAAAGGAGAGCCGAGATCAGGGCTTCGTTTGGCTAATTCTCGCATTGATTTGGAAGAGCTCGTGGCGTATCGCGTCATTGTCGTGAGCTTAGATAAAGATGAGGGTAATTAAAATAGAAAAAAAAAAAGTTGAATGGCTAGTGGTACCATGACATGCACGAGGGAGGGGCGATCAAATCTTTATCTTGAAAAACAAGTCCGGGCGCGGGCTGCAAGGAGAGCCGAGATCAAATCTTTATCTTGAAAACCTTTTTTTTTTTTTTTTAAGGATTATAAGGGAGTTGCACCCAACATCTCTTGAAAGAAACACCTATATTATTATTCTTAATTTAAATAATATTATTTAGAAAAGAAAATACCTATGCCTTCTATTATAAGAGCAATGCTATATATTATATTATATTTAATACAAATGCTTATATGCTTATAGTTGTGTCATTATCAAGAATTACTACTTCCTATTCCATATTTAAGTAACCTTTACTGCACACTTTCATTTTAATGAAACTATCGGCCAACTCACAGCTTGATATGTTTTAGAGCATGTTTAAGTTCTATCACATAAGATAATGAAGGTGAAATGTAAAAAGATGATGAAGATCATGAAGATATAAATTAAAAGATAAAACATTTTGATATGTAGTTGAAATGAAATGAATTGGTTTCAAACAATGCTGATACAAAAAAAAAAAAAAAATTGCTTCATGTATAGCCAAAACTGATAGAAACAAATCGAAACCTACTTTATTATTAATTCTTTGCTTAACTTGGGATCTAAACTTCTTAGAGTAGTGAATGGAGCTGGAGATGAGAAAAAAAAATTAGTGTTTTAAACCCTTAAGATGGGCAACAAGAGTTTATCTTAAGTGCATTAAGTGCTACTTTTTAAATCACAAGTAAGCTAAATGAAATCAGAACAAGAGTGGGGTTGTAATTCCATATTGATCCACGTGCTCTTATTTTTAATAAGGTTCCAATTTGAAACATACATGTACTATAATGTTGTAACGTGCTTTTTCTTGTCTTGATGTTCTTTAGATGACAGCACATAAAGCTTTCAGCAAGCTTACCTGGACTCCTCAGATTTATAACCTTAACAAATTACTTTGATGTTAGTCATTTTGTTGAAGGTGGTTGTTCCTCAATGATGATCTTGGCAATTCTTACCATGAGAATACAAGAACCGAGGTAAGCTGTCTGATAAGACATACGGCCTAAATTGGTTTTGATGGAAATGTATGTTTGCGCAGATTGTCACTACCTAATTGATAATACTGAGTTTAGACTTACACTCTATGTCCTTAAAGATAATTTTATTCCACAACGGTGCTTACGGTCTGTATGATGATTGTCTCTCAGGATACAACAATCTTCTTTTGATGAAAGCAACATTACAATTCATCAAAAATATCAAACCAAGAATGCTTCTCTCTCTTTTTATATGCACTATTGCTATACTTCATTTAGGAGAGTATGCAAATGCCTAAGAGAAGAATGGAATCGAATTGAAATGGATTGAATGAATGCCTACGGTCCTATTTATAGATTTTAGGTGCCCCTTAGATATATCCCTACAGAATTGATCTGCACCATTAGATCTGATCGGATGTGATCAACTGTCTGATCAATAAACCTTTTTGTGATGGGATAAGTCGATTCACAGCCGTGATTTGAAGATCACATGATCGATCCACCTTACTAAAGCCCTAATATGCCAATCTACCGCCGTGATATGGAGATCATGTGATCGGCCCGCCTCTCCAAAGCCTTGATGCATCGATTTGTAACTGTGATATGAAGATCACGCGATCGATGCGCTTCTCGGAAGCCTTGATAGGCTATCATGCGATTGATGTGTATCTTGATATGTCGATTTTTGATCTTGATGCATATCTTATCAGTCTCCATCATCGGATCTTCATGATCAAGAAAAAATTTAAAGCCTCTCAAGCTCCTCGTGACGATGCGTAAGCCCTGATACGCCAATCTACCGTTGTGATCTGAAAATCACGCGATCGACCCACCTCTCCGAAGCCTTAATACGCCGATCTGTAATCGTGATCTTATTGATGCGCTTCTCGAAAGCCTTGATAGGCTATCATGACGCGTATCTTGATGCATCAATCTGTGATCTTGATACATATCTTACAGTCTTCACCATTGGATCCTCATGATCAAGAAAAAATTCCTTATGATCAAGAAAAAATGTAAAGCCCCTCAAGCTAGGCGCCCATTGCGCCCTTCGCACACATGTATCACCCCTCAAGCTCTTCACTTATGGTGAGCCTAAGGAACTTAAGCATAAAGAAAGATGTTTCCATATAAGTGAACCTTCCTTTATTGATTTTTTTGATATGGGACTAAATGTCCTCACAATTTCTTATTCACACACATGGAGAAGGTAATGAATGGGCTTTCAAGCATAGTTGTTAGATCCGGTCCGGACATAGGGCTCAAGTTACCGGGTCACTGGTTCAACCGTTGGGTCACTGGTTCAACCATCGATCAATTATATTAATATAAAAATATATTTATATTAATAAAAATTAATTTTTAATAAAAAATTAAAGGTTAACATGATAATAAAACCCATGAACCGAACCGGTTCGGGTTGGATTGACCGGTTCATGGGTGAATCAGATGGGTTAATCGGGTTATTCTGGGTCACTTACATATTCGGTTTTATATTCAAACCGGACCGGTTTGGCCTTCGGATTTCGGTTCAACCGGTCCAACCGGCCGGTTCGGTTCGGTTCCGATAACTATGCTTTCAAGGCCCATTAGGGTATTCAAGGCCTTTTGACTCATTACCCAACAATGTAAGCTATGTTTCCATCATTAATATTAGCTTGGGACAGACATAAATACTTGTTGATCTTCTGAATCTGTGCGGTCAAATTAGCTTTTTGCACTTGCATTTTAGATAGTAAAATTGTTGGTTCTACTTAAAAAATTTAAGCACAGGTCTACCAATGATGAAAGATGATATAAAACTTAGAAAAATCTTGCGTCTTAACCATCCAACCGTATTGAGAAATATTGAACCCAACTACTAGTTTGCATTTTGCACTCAAATTGATTTCGTTGGATCAGCTCAGGTTGCCTTCTTTTGCATCTTTGCAGAATTTTAAGATCAAGATATTGTACTATGTATGATATTTTAGGTTAACGTTCTATTGTGTTGTGTTGGGAACCCTGCTATAAAGCCATAGCTTAAGTTTGGGATCGGTTTAAAATTGGTTGTGTTGATCTTTGAATTGTATTCCAACCCAATTTGAAACCTTTAAACATTTTCCCACCCAAACCATTAGGCCACTGATCCAAATTACAGGTTGGGTCAGAACAAAGTAACTAGAACCCTCACGAGTTGTTTCTTAATATTAGATTTATAGCTAAGTGTACGACCCTCACAAGTTGCGAATGGAGGCTTGTAGACAATTACATCATTCGTTTTACATTGGGAGATGGCAGTGATGTAGTCAGGGCTAAAAGAGTTATAGTTGCAATTGCGTGTGTAGCTCTGCACATGAAATAGTTAGGGGTGTAACTTGGGTTGGGTTTGGATTGAACAATACGAATCTAGCCCATCAAACCGGTTTACAGCGGTGTTTAAACTCATATTTGCTCAACCCAAATCCGAAAGACCCGGATTTAATTCGGCCCGATTTGCAATTGACCCGGGTTCAAATTGACCGCAATCCGAACCCGAAATAATCCGAACCCGAGGATTACCCGATGGCACTAGGTTTTTGGAGGCATTGAGGGCGCCAGTTGGATCGGATGAGATAGCCACTTGAGGGCAAGAAGGACAAGGCCATTGGTTGCAGGCGAGAAAAAGAAGAACAAATATAAAGGTGGACCATCCGCATATTTTGTTTCACTTTTTGCCTCCTCTTTTTTGTTTATGGCACCTCCACCTCTTTTTTGTTTCAGATAAGACTTTTTTTTAATATAATGTTAAAGCCCCGAGTCCAGCTTATGTGTTCGGTAAGAAATTTTATTTTTTCATTTATGAGATCCATAATTTAGTATTTATTTATTTTGAAAAAAGTATTTTATTTTTTTTTCATCAACCCGAATTCTAACCCAAACTCAATCCGGACCTGATTTTTAAAAATAGGGTTACGGTTGAGGTTTTACAAATAGGATTAGGGTTAGGGGGGTTGACATTTTACAAATAGGATCAAGATTACGGTTAAAAAAAAACTCAAATTTCATGAGCCTAAATTGCACCCCTAGAAATAGTAGAGAGCATTGCTCAACGTAGAAAACACTTGATTGAAGGGCTGCTTGGGCTATGCCAAGACTGAAGATCTTAATCCCTCTCTTTACCAATCTCAATAATAAAATGCATTAGAAATAAAAATAGGTATGTAATTTTTTGGCGTACTGCAGTTTTATTTGATTTTTATACAATATCTTTCTACATGATGTAATTTTGTTATTTGAAATGGGGTGTGATAAAGTGGGGAAATCAGTGCACCAAAAATCAACTCGTCCCACTACCTTAACGGGGCGAAGCACGGAGTAGAGGTGGGCACTGGGCCGTGCCGCTCATGGCATGGCACGGCCCAGGCCCTGATGGGCCGTGTCAGGCACGGCCCAGCACTGCTACATACCAGGCCGTGCCAGGTCAAAAATTTTTTTTTGTTGGCCCAGCACGGTACAGCCCATGACGGGCCTGGGCCGGCCCGTCATGCCGTGCCGGCACAGCCTAGGGGGCCTGGGCCGTGCCAGGCACAGCCCACCTGGGGCCTGGTCCATGCATAGCTCAAATAAAAAAATTTATAAAAATATAATTTTTTTGATAAATTAAAAAATTATTAGGAATAAAGAAATTTTATTAATATAAGCCACCATAATGGTGGAAGGTTTGGCACAGACCTCTACCAGTTTATTAATTTAAAATTAAAATGGTACAGAAGGGAGGGGGGCTAGGCCTGACCTCTAGAACATAATACAATAAGTAAGAAGAAAAAAATAGAAAGATCGCAACCATCGGATCATCGCCGATCGGATGGATCGCAACCGTCGGATCGATCATCGCCGATCGGGATCATGGCTTGGATCGATCGCAACTATCGGATCGTCTTTGATGGGATAGATTGCAACCGTTGGATTGATTATCCCTGATCGGGATCATGGCTTGAATCGATCGCAACCGTTGGATCGTCTCCGATCGGATCGATTGCAACGGTTCGATCGATCATCACCAATCGGGATCATGGCTTGGATTGATCACAACTGTCGGATCGATCATCGCCGATCGGGATCATGGCTTAGATCGATCACAACCGTCGGATTGATCATCGCCGATCGGGATCATGGCTTGGATTGATCGAAGACGTCGGATCGTCTCCGATCGGATTGATCGCAACCGTCGGATTGATCATCGTCGACCGGGATCATGGCTTGGATCGATCCAGACATCGAATCATCTCCGATCGGATGGATCGCAACCGTCGGATTGATCATCGCCGATCGGGATCATGGCTTGGATCGATCGCAGACGTCGGATCATCTTCGATCAGATGGATCGCAACCGTCGGATTGATCATCGCCGATCATGATCATGGCTTGGATCGATCGCAGACATCGGATCATCTTCGATCGGATTGATCGCAATAGTCCGATCGATCATTGTCGATCGGGATCATGGCTTATATCGATCGCAACCATCGGATCGTCTCCGATCAGATGGATCGCAACTGTTGGATTGATCATCGCCGATCGGGATCATGGCTTGGATCGATCGCAACCGTCGGATCGTCTCCGATTGGATGGATTGGAACCATCGAATCGATTATCCCCGATCGGGATCATGGCTTGGATCGATCGCAACCGTCGGATCATCTCCGATTGGATGGATTGCAACCATCGGCGATCATCCCCGATCGGGATCATGGCTTGGATCGATCGCAACTGTCGGATCGTCTCCGATCGGATTGATCGCAACGATCCAATCGATCATCGTCGATTGGGATCATGGCTTGGATCGATCGCAATCGTCGGATCATCGCCGATCGGATGGATTGCAACTGTCGGATCGATCATCCCCGATCGAGATCATGGCTTGGATCGATCGCAACCGTCGGATCGTCTCCGATCGAATTGATCACAACGGTCCGATCGATCATCGCCGATCGGGATCATGACTTGGATCGATCGCAACCATCGGATCATCACCGATCGGATGGATCACAACCGTCGGATCGATCATCGCTGATCAGGATTATGGCATGGATTGATCGCAACCGTCGAATCATCTCCGATCAGATCGATCGCAATAGTCGGATCTATCATCGCCGATCTGGATCATAGCTTGGATCAGCTGGCTGGTGCCTAGGTGCACAGTGTGCTCCTGGCACCAGCCGTGCCATGGCACGGCCTACAAAATGGCCCAGCAGGGCCGTTGCTGGGCCGTGCCAAAACGGCCCAGCAAAGGCCCTGCTGGGCCGTGCCATGGCACGGCCCACAAAACGGCCCAGAAGGGCCGTTTTGGCATGGCCCAGCAACGGCCCTGCTGGGCCATGCCAGGCACGGCCCATGGCCCATTTCTTGATGGGTCACGGGCCGTGCCGAATTTGAATTTTTTTAGTGGGCCGTGCCTGGCACGGCACGGTAATTTTTCTGGCACGACGGGCCTGGGTCGTGCCTGGCACGGCACGACCCCCATGCCTAACAGGGAGGGATGCTGCTGTGGAAGCGAAGCAGAAAGGGATAACGTGAAAGTAAAAAATATAATTTTATTTTATACTTATTTTTATTAATTAATCTTTTTAATACATGCAACTATCAATAATTTTTAAATATTTTTTTAAATAATTTATAATTCAAAATTGTTCCAATCTATCTGCGTTCTAATCGCATCATCTAGACTACTATCATGTTTGTGTCATGTGTTAAGTGCGATGACAATTACGAGCACTCCCCTCCCTCGTGCATGTCATGGTACCTAGAGGTGGGCACTGTGCTGTGCCTGGTACGGCACGACCCAAGCTCGATGAGCCACCCTCATAGCCACGCCATGCTTGGCACGGCCCAGTAATAAATGGGCCATGCCAGGCACGCCACGGCCTGAGCCGTGCCGGGCCAAGCATGGCCCAGGCTGTGGCATGCCTTAGGCCGTGCCATGCCAGGCACCATGGGCTGTGCCTGATACAGCACGGCTCAGGCCGTGGCATGCCTCAGCCTTGTCAGCATGACCGTTCCATGCCAGGCACGACCCATCATGGCACGGCCTCTAACGGCTATATAGCCATTTTTAGCCATTGAAAAGCCGTTTAGGAGGGGTTTTGATCATTTTACCCTCCCCCAATAGCCATATAATAGTTTTATTAAAGGGTATTTTTGAAAAAAAAATTTGAGACTTCTATAAATAGTCCATTCCTTCCTCATTCTCACCACACCAAACCAACTCTTCTCTCCTTCTCTACTACTACTATTTCTTTTTTCTAGCAAGTGCTCTAGTAGACTAGAAATTTAATTTTTAGTTTGCAAGTGTTCTGATAAGTTGCAAGTGCTCTAACAAGTGTTCAAGTGCTACATAAGAGGAGGTTCTTGTTGATAAGTACAAGAGAAAGGAGGTCACTTCTTGTTGAGAGGCGAGAGCACAAGAGGAACCTCACAAATCTCGGCTCAATGCCCTCCACCTCTGATCCTCTTCTCAATTCCTTTCTATGGTTAGTTTTTATTTTTTTGCATTCATTAATTAAAAATGTTAGATATGGCATTCTTTTGACGAAATTAATTTTAACATGCACCCTTTTTTTGAGGGTGAGGAAACTAACCCCAACCCCAAGTTTTCTCTAGAGCCAGTGTCAGTGAATGTCAAACCTCTTCTCGTAAGAGGACTAGTGATGTTTGGAATGATTTCGATAGAATTATGGTTGATGGAGTCTACAAAGAAAAATATAGAAAATGTGTAAAACTTTACCATTGTGCTAGTACTGGAGGAACAAGGCATTTAAAAAGACATCAAGAGACTCATAGGATGCATGATTCCTGTCAGCAATGTACCCTTAATATACAAGAGGGATCACTTGTAGGTAATTTTGCATATAACCATGAAAATCAAAGGAAATTACTTGTAAGATGGATAGTTCGGGATGAATTACCTTTTAGTTTATCTGAATCTTATAATTTTGAATGATATGTTCAATTAGGCCTACAACCTCCTTATAGAAGAACTAGTAGGTGTGCATTTAAAAGAATGGCTATGACAAACATTTGGCAATAAAACAAAGTTCAATTGAAACACTCTCAAATTTAAATGCTAGAGTTTCTTTAACTTCTGTGGGTAGTAATTATTTTATTGTTGCTTATTTTATTAATAATGATTAAAAACTAAATAAACAAATTCTTGCTTTTTGTGCTTTTGATTTTCGGAACAATAAATTTCAAATACTATTTATCAAACTGCATGCTCATATAATATTAATAATAAATAATGTCTTTACTTTTGATAATGTATCTAATAATAATGCTGCTATTGCATTATTAAATGACTCTTTGCATCCCATTTTAAATGGAT
The DNA here is from genome assembly GCA_900491605.1 of Calamus simplicifolius. Classification (NCBI taxonomy): domain Eukaryota; kingdom Viridiplantae; phylum Streptophyta; class Magnoliopsida; order Arecales; family Arecaceae; genus Calamus; species Calamus simplicifolius. Next base: position 290,709 of record UESW01004034.1, read on the forward strand.
AATTATTTCATATTAGATGTGCATGTCATATATTAAATCTTTCTGTTCAATCTGGCATGGACATAATTCAAGAGGTTATTTCAAAAATTAGAAATGCAGTGTTTTTTATTCATGCTTCAAGGTCAAGACTTCAAGAATTTAAACAATTATGTATAGATCATGATAAACATTTTAAAAAATTTAAACTTGATGTAATTACTCGTTAGAATAGTACCTATACCATGATACATTATGCATATCAATATAAGAACTTATTAAGTGCTTATATTAATGATCATGGATTAGGATTTACATTGACTGAAATTGATTGGCATTAAGGTAAAATTTTAGAAGATTTTTTTGTTACTTTTTATGATGCTACAAATGTTCTTTCATGTATTTATTATCTAACTTCTTATTCATTTTTACAAAAAGCATACGTAATTATTGAAAAAATTAAAGAATATAGATATCATGAAGTTTTAATGCCTATTATATATAATATGAAAACTAAATAAAATAAATATTGGAATAGGATATGTCCTTTGCAAAACTTAGATTCTATTTTTGATTCTAGAGTTAAATTAAATGGCGTAAATTTTTTAATTGATTAATATTGTGAAAACATGAATCAAAATCTTGAACCTGCTAAAGATGAGGTAACACGACTTCTTAATAATATTATGCTTTATATAATGATAAAATTTATGGATCTAGAAAACCTGCTCAAAGCTCTACTTCTTCTTTTAGATCTCATTCGTCATCTATTTTTTCATTCATTAGAAGATGCGCACATGCTTCATTTTCTTTATCTTGTTAATCTTTAAGTAATGAAATAGAATTTTATTTACGAAACGATCTTCATTCTGCATATGATGAAGATCAAATAGAGAGTTTAGATGTATTAGCTTGATGGAAGAGTGTTAGAAATCAATATATTGCTATGTCTGCCTTTGTACGAGATATTTTAGCTGTGTGGATGTCTACAGTAGCATCAGAATCTGCTTTCGGTGTAGGTCGACGTGTTCTAAACGAAAAGAGAAGTAGGATGACTGGCGAGACGGTTGAGATGCTTCTCTGCTTTAAAGATTGGTTGGATGCTGAGGCTTTAGGATAAAGGTGGACATGACTTAACCAGCGAAGATGATGATGACATAAATACTATTGATGAATAAGTCATCTCTATTTTTATAATTATATATTTTTATTTTTTTAATTGTTAAAGTGAGTTATCTCTATTTTTTCTCCTTTCTTATTTATTTTGTAGGTCAGGCCTAGCCTCCCTCCCTTCATGTACAATTTTGATTTTAAATTAATAAACTGGTAGGGGTCTATATCAAACCTCCCACCATTAAGATGGCTTCATATTAATAAATTTCTTTGTTTTCAATATTTTTTATTTAATTTATTTTTTTTAAAAAAAATTAGGCTCTGATGGGCCCCGGCACGACCCAGGCCCATATGGAGCATGACGGGCCATGTCGTGTCGGCACGATGGGCTGGGCCGTGCGATACAATGGGCCAGCCCAGGTCATCATGGGCTATGTTGTGCTGGGCTCGAAAAAAGGATTTTTTTTGAGCCCGACAAGATACGGTTTAACGGATCATGTCAGCACGATCTGATACTATAGCAGTACCAGATATATTAGGCATGGCCTTGTTCGTATCGGGTCATGCCGACCTATGAGCAGTATGGCTCAGTACCCATCTCTAACTGTGCCATTAGCTATTTAACTTTCTTTTTTAGTTTTTTAATTACCCTCATCTTTAACTAAGCTCACGACAATGACGTGATAGGCCACGAGCTCTTCCAAATCAGTGCGAGAATTGGCCGAACGGCTCCTTCCAGCGTCTGGACAAAAATCACCGCTTGAAGTGGCACTCCAAGTAGTGATTTTAGTTAGCTGAAATTGTAGTTCCAAATGACGACCTGATATCACTCTAAGTGATGATTTTAATTTAGAAATCGTCGATTTCAACTCTCGGAATGCTACCGACGAAGAAGAATAAAGTGAAAAATATCATTAAAAATAATATTTTTTTATTTTAACATTATGTTTATAAAATATTTATTTTTTATTTTTATTTTATTTCTTTAAAATCGATGCCAAAAAAAATACCGGATTAAAAAACTACTCCGAATCTTTCTCCGCCTGCCAACGAGCAAGCTCGAAGGAAAGGAGACTATTGCCGAACGTACAAGCTCTCATATTATCTTGATCGATTTAACCGGTCCCCTCCATCCATCCATCCATCCATCCATCCATCCCGTACATTTGATACTCACCCAGCGATAAGGACAAATAAAAAAAAAAAAAAAAAACCGGAGACTTCCTTGTACCGGACTCACAGAGGCAATGTGGTGTCCCTATATGCGCGTCAATCGTTCAGGCCCGTCCAAGGTCACCTGACTCCAGGGGCAAAGCAAAGAGAAAAGCCATGGCCATCTGACGATTTAGAGTGTGACATTTTGTATCTTATTCTTTGATTCCTCCTGAATGTATCATATAAAGTATATATGAACTATATTATTATTCTGGCTTCTTGTTTCTTATCTGATTCTTCGCTTAGCATGAACACACACACACACTCTCTCTCTCTCTCTCTCTCTCTCTCTCTATATATATATATATATATATATATATATATATATATATATGCAAGATAAAATTATCATTGCATTGGCATTAGTATACATGGAAAAAAAGAAAGGATTATTTTTAATTTTTGATCCATTAACAGACATATTCAAAAAAGATAAAATATAACCGAGCTATTTTTGCGCCTTGGAAGGACCGAACTACTACGGTGCTTTGGCAGGACCGAACTACTATGGTACTTCGATAGGACCGAGCTACCATGATGCTTCGATAGGATCGAGCTATTATGATGCCTCGATGGGATCGAGCTACCTTTGTGCCTCGGCAGGACCGAGCCATACCCATACTTTAGCAGGATCGATGAACCTTTTTTTCGGCTCAGACACTCTCATTGCCTCGCGCTACGCCGAGGATTTTGAAGGATGAACTGCCCCAATCACACGAATCTCAGAACAATCTTCCTAAAATGGGAACGAGAAGCCAAACACGATCATCTGACCGTAGTCAACAAAATTATGAATCCCTGATAAGGCTAATCAGCTGACGGGATTCTAATTGCATCGGCTCCCAACATCCCCAAAATGGAAGTAGAAACTAAATATTGCTAACACCCATGAATAACTGAATATTGAAGGGCATCTATCAGCCCCTCTAATTGTGATCCTCATAATTAATGGGATTCGAATCAAACCGGCCACTGTTGACGCCCGCAATTGACTAAATTTGAATCATACCGGCTCTCGACTTCCTAAAATGCACATGAGAAATTAAGTAACAACCTACCATCATCCCAGCGGTTTATAAATACCCAGTCTCAGGACTCCCTAGGTATGCGTGACTTAAGCTTAAAAAAAGAAAACTCTAGCGAAGGTTATCGTTCTCATGAAGGGAGGAATGACTTCCAAGGCATGCATATTTTAAAATTTTGGTAACAATTACCAAAGTGGAAGCTTAAAGATTAAATATTAATCTATCCAACATGTATCCAGATCATATCTTTGCCTTTCACTATAGGATCATTTGATCTAAATTATGCATGTAAATAAATTCATCAAGTTCATATCTTGATCTTCAAGATAAGAAATCATACTGCTTGTTTTAAAGCATGCCTTAAGATCTAGGGATCATATCACTTACCTTAAGAACAATAGGTAAATTCGTTGCGCTCTGCAGCCCTCCAATGTTCAGCCTCTAGTATCGTCCACGCAAAGTCTCCAAATGATCGGATTCTTGAAAGTGCTAGCTCATGGAAAAATAACTTTGCTAATGTTGAGTCCTCTCACTTGAATCTTCCTCCAAGATCCATCAAGTTTTGCTAACACCAGGATCATACTAGAATTTTTTGTTCTAACTCTTAGAACTATAACACTTGATTCTGACTCTTTAGAATTTTGATATATTTTATCTGATGAAGAATGTCCTTTATTTATAGGCAAAATTCACCCTTTAGCCTATTGAATTCCAACACTTAGAATTTTAACATTTAGTGAAAACCAAAGAGGCATATTAATTCACACACTTGTCAATGCATGAAGAGTTGTGTAGAGTGCTCTTCCAAAGAGGCACATTAATTCACACACTTATCAATGCATAGCTGTGTGGAGTGCTTTTTCAAAGAGGCACATTAATTCATACACTTATCAATGCACGAAGAGTTGTATGGTGTGCTCTTTCAAAGAGGCACATTAATTCACACACTTGTCAATGCACGAAGAGTTGTGTGGAGTGCTCTTCTAAAGAAGAATCTACTAGGAATTAACAATATTTATTATCTTCCTTGAACTTAGGAACCATTTAGAGAAGACTAAGAGTTCTACATTAAATTCTGCATTAGAATTTAATTTCTCATGAGATGAGATTTTAGTTATCTCATCATGTGAAATCCTCATGCGAGAAAACCTTCTTCACATATGGGGTTTGAGTTTGGATTTTGGTTTAAGTTGATTTAAATTTATTGGATTAAACCCACATAGATCATGGTCCTAACCCAAATCAAATTTGGCTAGTCCTGAATCTATTTAAATCCAAATCAAATCTAATTTCAAATAAATATTTGAAATTGATTACTCCTTCTAATAGACTTAAATCCAATTGAATCTTATCCGCTTGTACTTAACCCAATCAATCAAATTGATTAATTAAATCCAATATGATTCTCAATCGTTGATCAGTAAATAGATCATCCTCGAAAATTTCAATGTGTGTGACTCTCTAAGTTCGAACCTAAGCCGGTAACATAGGAACAATTTCCTATACTAATCGATGTGCTCATCTAGCAATGAAACTCAACGTCTGGATAGGTCGAAGAGTTACCAAGCAAACCCCAAGAACCCTAAGAAATAGTTACCATATAATTCATCCTTTTGACCACAAATGCTAAGGATGGCTTAAGAGTCTGTCAACTCTAAACAACAATCCATAAAGTGATTTAACTTTAGTGATCATGTGACCTTCATATGAAGTGCCTTGGCCAAGGTCTTGCTAAGTTGAAACACAAGCATTTTTTCTTTTAACAGGATAGGTCAAATTTCATCTTAATTCACAACTGACTACCATAAGTACTTGCCTGCACTCAATAACCTTTCATAGCTGAATTAAAAATCTAGGTGGTCTGGTACCTAAGTACATTGAGTTGCTTGCAAGTCACCAGTTGTAATCTTCAAGTCTTAAGGATACTTATACTCATATCTTCTTGGATCAACTCTTGACAGTAAAGTGTCTAGAAATGAGTTACGTTCGGTGAAATGTACTCCTACACTTCCACCCGTATGTCATACCAGTGTCTCTATACTTCTTGATTAAGAGGACAACCAACAAATATGATATACAATGTCCTATAATTGATAGTACTATGGCCCTATCATAGTATATCATTTGGTCGCAAATACTTTTAAGGACCTTCAAAGATAAATCCTTCTTTATCATAGAAAGGAGATCCTAAGGGCTTCATTACCATTAGGAGTTTTAAGAAGATGTTCTTGTAATGAATAAACTACCAAATAACTTTTATTAATATATCAATTTATAAGCAATTTGCATTAGCACAATCATTAAATGATTGGCTTTAGGATACAATTCCCAACATCTCAGGAGGCCATCTTTGAGAGATCCTTCTCCTAGAGCTTCTTCTCTCATCTATTTTCTGTTTGTCAAGAGTTTCCACTGACTTGATCGTCGGAGAGCCTTAGGCAGGGACCATCCTCTGTGTTTTCTGCGTAAAGACTGCCTTGCAGATCCATCCGGATGAAAGAACACCATTCGGATCCTAATATGCGCCGCCCTTAAGTTGAAAAACTATGGCAACAATATATATATATATATATATATATATATATATATATTGCAGCTTATTTATTTGTTCTCAACTTTGTTAATAAGATTGATTTTGTCTGTAAGGTCCTGGCTGAAGGAAGAATATCCCATCCTTTTCTTTAATTTTAGTGATTAATTACCCGTTTTAAGCCAGGAAGGAAATATTTTGTATTATTACGAATCCTAAAATGTCTATGAGCTTGTTGGAGACTTTGAGAATAATTTGTGTAACTCTGTGAATTCTCGTATCATTCTTATTTGTCTGCATGATTATGGGTTTAAATTTGAGTGCTTCTTTTACGATCTACTGGATGACAGATCAAGGATGCCTTTGATATTTCTTTCCAGCAAGCGCGGCGTCTCTGTTCAAGGATTTTGGCATGACAGATTCTTGCAAGGAGATGTTCATTAAAAAACTGTTGAATATTTGGCATCTTGAAGTTTACTCATTACTCATTGCTCTTTTAATAAATTTAGAGTCCAAATCTCTCAACTTATGGTGTCCGCATTTTATTGAAACTTTTTTTTATAATTTTATTCAAAACTTTTTTGTAACTTGGTATCCGCATTTTCTCCATGCTCTCTTCTTAAAATAGCTTAGCATTCACTTCTCTAATTTGCAAATTATTATAGTGTGGATCAGATATGAACAATGTTTGCTTAATATTCAACTATCTACTCTGTCCCCCAAGTTGTTATTTGTTTTTTTGTTTAATTAATTGATCTAGAAGGATCATATTATTTGTCAAGAACCAATTTGGTCATTGGAATATGGTTGGATAAATTTCGATAGTAATATTTGTGACAGATAAGATTTAATTAAGTATTGAAATTATGAAAAGTTATAACTTCTAATTTAGGAAGAATTTGATAATATAATTGAAGATAAAATCGGTTTAAGAATCAAAATCAAGCTTCTACTAAAATCTCAAAAAATTTCTAAATATTTTTATTCTTTTTTCATATTTATATCCTCTTTAATTTTCAAAAAAAAATTAATTCAAATTTAAGTTATATTTCATTAGTATAAAGATATGAAAGCTTTTATTCTCTTTTAGCTAGAAAAAGCATTTGACTCAAAATAAAAAAGGACATCGGTGGTAAAATAGAAGGTATATGTTAAGATTTTAGAGAATGAGAACAAGGGAGCAAAACAAAGATTATAACTCTGCTCTCTATTCATTAGAATATCAATAAAAGAGAACAATGAATGTAAAGTATAGAATTTACTTTCTATCCATCAAAATTGGAAGTATCAAATAAACTAAGCCAATATAGCCCGACATAGCATGGTTGCTACAGTATTCATGCTATGCCTTACACAACCGGCTTACCAGGTCATGCCGAGTTACCCCCTGCATTATGTGGGTCATACTAACACAATGGATCATGCTGAGCTGGTCCAACACAAGCACGCATAAGTAACTCATCAAACACGAGCAAGATAGTCTGCTAGGCATGGCCTACTAAGGCTGTATAGTTGGCCTACTAGGCATGGCTCACCAGGCTCGCCTAATGACATGCTAGGCATAACCCATCAGGCCTGCTCGAGTTGACATGCTAGGCATGAACCACTAAGCATACACCTAGCATGCCCAAGCCACTTAAGCATTGACCATTTTGCCCCTGCAATAGCCATAAAATAGCTAGTTTAGAAGATATTTATATTTATTTTTTAAATAAAAGATCGTTTACCCTTTTAATAGCCAAAAATGGCTAGTTTTGAAGTATGTTACGTCATTTACCTAAAAGCCTAGTTTATCCTTCCTAACAACCGTAAATGACTAGTTTTTAAGGTTGTTTACGATATTTAGAAGCCCTTTAACCTCTATAAATAGCCTTCAACCTTTGTGCCATATCTCATGCAAAATCACAAGCACTTTTAAGCTCTTTAAAGCTCTCCTAATCCTTCTCATTTTTCTATAGCCTTTCTAATGCTCCTAAGTTCTCTTATGTTCTCTCTGGTCTTTATCTAGCCATTGAATCTCTCTTTAGCCTTTATTCCCTATCATGTATGGTTAATAACGTTTGGGGTTGATCGCTCTATTCCCTATCATGTATGGTTAATAATGTTTGGGGTTGATCGCTCTTACCCGACTAATAGTCAAGATCTTGAGCTCATTGCTGATATGAAGGAATATGGGGCATACCAGTTGATGTGGCTGGTAAGAGCCGCGTGGGGGATAACGACCAAAATTACTCAACGATGAGAGTCGTTAGGATGCCAACAGCTCTTAGGCGGTCTCGGCTCCTAGGCGGCCCCAGTTTATAGGCGGCCCCAGGACGGCCTCAACTCATAAGCGGCTCCTAGGCGGCCCCAACTCATAAGAAGCTCCTAGGCAGCCCCAGTTTATAGGCGGCCCCAAGGCGGCCCCAACTCATAAGCAGCTCCTAGGTCCCAGTTCATAGGCAGCCCCAAGGCGGACCCAACTTATAAGCAGCTCCTAGGCGGTCCCAACTCATAAGCGGCCCCGACTCCTAGGTGGCCCGAGGCCTTATTTTATTTTATTTTATTTTCAAGATTAACTTCAGCTTTCCAAGCAAGCCTTCACTTCTGACAAGGTCAGGCCCACTAGTCATCTCTGATTCATGTATGTCTAATAAGATAAACTCCATCGGTTCTGGCACAAGTTCAAGAAGTCATAATTCATCATAAAGCATTAATGACCCTAATTCGATAAGCTCAAAAGGTCATCATCCATCATGAACTTTAAATGATTATGGCCAGATAAACCCCCAAGAGGCAATAATCTGCTACGAAGTACCAATCACCCAGCTCAAGTGGGATAAACCCCCAAAAGGTGATCATCTACCATGAAGTACCAATCACACAGCTCAGATGGGATAAATCCCACTAATTCTGACATTCCATTCAAGAAATCGTTGTTCATCATGAGATTTCAAAGCTTTCGAAGTAAGTCACATAGACCCCAAGCATCAATAAAATGGATAAGAGGGACTGAGGTATGAACACTCAAGCACTCAAAAAAGTATCTATCTCCATCTCTAACTCTCTCTCTCTCTCTCTCTCTCTCGAGCTTCCTCAAGCTCATGGCTGTGATTCTGATTACTAACTTGAGCATCGAAGGGTTTTCGCTGGAATATCTGGTCTCCAGGATTTCTTGCAGATCTCAGCGCCAGGTAAAGCTATTTCAGCAAATTGATGGTACATCCACTAATGCTCAAGGACGTCAGCTCAAGGTGATTATGCATCATCAGATTGACGCGCTAGAAAGGGGGAGGCTGTAGAAGGATAGCTCTGTAACTCTAAGCTACAAGCTCGCCCTCTCTTGAACAACAATGGTGGTGATACATATTTAGGAGGCTTATGCCAGTTATACTGGGGGGCATTCCTATCATGCTGAGCAACCGAAGGCTAATCCCCCTGCTCTTTTCTCGCCACCAGTTTTGTCTACTCCACATCAGCAACTGGCCACTCTTACCCAGCAAGTCTAAGCTCTTGTTGGAGCAGTCCATGAGTTGCAAGGGCAACAACCGGCGGCTGTTTGATAGCTACCCGTGCATCCCATACCGGTTACAACAGCCGTCCCCGCCAGTCAATAATCCACCTACAGAAGACCCTTCCCGGAGGAGCATCACCACTGTTATGCTTCGTCTAGGCGTCACCACCAGGAAACCTCCAAAAGTTCACGATCTCCTATCTTCCACTCGAGTAGCCCCTCTTCCAAACATCAACGGGGGAAGGAGCCCAAGCGGGCACGACACCACCAACGCCTTCGCTCCCCTCCTTATATTTTGAATCAGCGAGCAAGGACCTCAATTGCCAGATGGAAAGGCGTTTAGAGGAGCAGGATCGGTGGATGAAGAGCTTAGTCAAAATCTTAAAAACCCAGGGGTGGATTATGACACTTGTCCACCTCTCACCCATCGGATTATGGAAGAGCCTATTCCTCACAGGTTCCATCTTCCCCAGCTGGATCCTTATGATGGCACCATGGATCCAATTGATTATCTGGAGAGTTATAAAGCTCTCTTACAAGTCCAAGGGACAACTGATGCCCTCTTATGTATTGCTTTCCTTGCTACTCTTTGGAAGGCTGCGCGTGCTTAGTATTCTCGTCTAGTCCCGCGCAGCATTGACTCCTTCCGATAGTTGAAAAAAATCTTCTTAACATTTCAATGCCTGTTGAAAGATCCTCCGAGTAGCAGATAGTTTGTTCTTCGTTCAGCAGAAGAAAGAAGAATCTTTGAAGGATTTTATGGCCCAGTTCAAGATGGCAGCCCTTGAGGTCTACCACCTCGATGATGCTGTGGCCACTCTAGCCCTAAAGCGAGGACTTCTTCCATCCCGCTTTACCTATTCTTTAGACGAAAGACCTTTCAGTTCTTATGCTGAGCTTCTAAGTCGTGTGCAGAAATATATTCACGCCGATGAAGCTTATTTCACTCGGATGGACACTGAAAGAGGGTCCAGTAAGAAATCAGTCCAAGCGGAGCCAAGCGGACCTCCTTCCAAGAAGCCTGTGTAGGGAGAAATAAACTCCGAGGCATGCATATTTTAAAATTTGATAACTATTATCAATGCGGAAACTAAAATATTACATATTAATCTATCTAATATGCATTATGATCATATCTTTGCCTTATATATAGGATCGCTTGATCTAAAATATGCCTATAAATAAAATCATCAAGATCATATCTTGATCCTCAAGGTAAGAAGTCATACTTCTTGCCTTGAATCATGCCTTAAGATCTAGGGATAATATCACTTACCTTAAGGGCAGTTGGTAAATCCTTTTTATGCTCTGCAGTCGTTCAATCGTCCGGGCTCTAGTATCGTCCACGCAAAGCCCCGAATAATCAGATTTTTGGGAATGCTAGCTCGCGGAAAAACGACTTTACTGATCTTGAATCCTCCCACTTGAATCTTCCTTCAAGATCCACCAAGCTTTTGCTAACCCAGAATCACTAGGATTTTCTATTCTAACCTTTTAGAATTTCAATCCACGACATGTGTGTTGTTGTTATGTGTAATCTGGTGAGGGATGTCCTCTATTTATAGTCTCATTTTAGCCAGCCCATTGAATTCTAACATTTAGAATTCCGCCGTTCGGTAAAAAGCAAAGAGACGCCACAGCGTTTGGTTAATTTCGACGTTCGGTGAAAACCAAAGAGACGCGGCGTTTGGTTAATTCCGACGTTCGGTGAAAACCAAAGAGTCGTAATATTTGGCTAATTTTGACGTTCGGTGAAAACCAAGAGTCGCAGTGTTTGGCTAATTCAAAGAGGTACATGAATTCTAACACTTAGAATTCCAACGGAAGAAGATTAATGTCAGGCATTAAATTCTATATGAGAATTTAATCTCTCATGAGATGAGATTTTAGCCATCTCATCATGTGAGATCCTTATGCGAGAGGTTTGGGTTCATGATGATTTAATCTGATATGAATTTATTGGACTGAACCCACATAGATCATGGTCCTAGCCCAAATCAAATTTGGCTAGTCCTGAATCTATTTAAATCCAAATCAAGTCTAATTTCAAATCAATATTTGAAATGACTAATCATTCTAATAGACTTAAACCAAATTGAATCTTATTCACTTGTACTTAACCCAATTGAGAGAATTCAATCAATCAAATTGATTAATTATATCATATATGATTCTCAATCGTTGATCAGCAAATAGATCATCCTAGGAAACTTCTGTGCGTGTGACTCTCTAGGTTGAACATAAGCCGATAGCATAGAAACAACTTTCTATACTAATCGATGTGCCCATCTAGCAATGGAACCCGACGTCCAGATAGGTCGAAGAGTTACCGAGCAAACTCCAAGAACCCTAAGAAACAGTTACCGTACAATTCATCCTTTTGACCACAAATGCTAAGGATGGCTTAAGAGCCTGTCAACTCTAAATAGCAAATCCATAAAGTGATTTCAATTTTAGTGATCATGTGACTTTCACATGAAGTGCCTTGGCCAAGGTCTTGCTAAATTAAAACACAAGCATTTCTCCTTTTAACGGGATAGGTCCAATTCCATCTTGATCCATAACTGACTACCACAAGTACTTGACTGCACCCAGTAACCTTTCGTAGCTGGATTAGAAATTCAGGTGGTCCGGCACCTAAGTACAATGAGTTGCTTGTAAGCCACTGGTTGTGATCTTCAGGTCTGAAAGATATTTATACCTATATCTTCTCGGATTACTCTTGACAGTAGAGTATCCGGAAATGAGTCACGTTCGGTGAAATATACTCCTACACTTTCACCTGTATGTCATACCAGTGTCTCTACACTCCTTGGTTAAGAGGACAACCAACAAATATGATATACAACGTCCTATAATTGATAGTACTATGGCCCTATCATAGTATATCATTTGGTCGCGAACTCTTTTAAGGACCTTCAAAGATAAATCCTCCTTTATCGTGAAGAAAGATCCTGAGGGCTTCATTACCATTAGTAGTTTTAAGAAGATGTTCTTGTAATGAATAAACTGCCAAATAACTTTTATTAATATATCAATTTATATACAATTTACATTAGCACAATCATCAAATGATTGGCTTTAGGATACAATTCCCAATAAACTTCCACTTAGCCTAAAGCCACTCATTACAGTATTTAATACCCATCTTCAATTTATAGTCATCAAACTCCTTGATGCTGAGTGCTTTAGTAAATGGGTCACCTAGGATTTCCTTTCCATCAATCTTTTAAAGATTTATGTTACCTCAATCTATAATCTCTCGTATAAGATGAAACCGGCACAGTATGTGCTTGGTGCGCTGATGTGCTCGTGGTTCCTTTGCTTGAGCTATGGCACCAGTGCTGTCACTGTACAATAGGACTGGTCCATCTATGGAAGGTGCCACTCCAAGCTCGGAGATAAACTTTTAGCCACACAGCTTCTTTCGCAGCATCTGATGCTGCAATATACTCTGCCTCGCATACCGAATCTGCCACTGTATTTTGTTTGAACTTTTTCAGCAAATAGCTCCACCATTTAGGATAAACACGAAACCCGATACACTTTTGCTATCATCATGATCTGATTGGAAACTGGAATCAGTATATTCAATAAGTTTCAAATCAGACTCTCCATAGACTAACCACTGGTCCTTAGTATTTCTTAAATACTTACGGATTATCTTAACAACTTCCATTGTTTTTCTCTTGGATCGGATTGGTATCTATTCACTACTCCTAATGAGTATGCCACATCTGGTCTTGTACATGTCATGGTGTACATAATCGATCCCACTGCCGAAGTATATGGAATTGACTCATACGTTCTCTTTCACTAGGAGTTATCGACAATCCTTCTTAAAAAGATGAATTTCATGGCTTATCGAAGATAGCCTTTCTTAGAATTCTCCATGCTAAACCTCTTTAGCACGATGTCAATGTACATAGATTGGGATAAACCAAGCATCCTCTTAGATCTATCTCTATAGATCTTCATCCCTAGGATGTATGATGCTTCTCCCAGATCTTTCATGGAGAATTGTGATGATAACCATGTCTTTATTCCTTGTAATGTAGGGATATCATTCCCGATTAAGAGAATATGTTGACCCAATTATTGATTTTGATGATTAATAAAGGAATTGAGTATATTCATTGTGTTACTAATAATTTAACAAGTGTTTTAGGGCTTAAAAATATTGGTTAATCAAAAGGCATCAAGAAACGTGTTTTGAATCAAGTGCCAAAGGTAAGTCTCAAAATTCAGAGCCTGGAGTAGACACCTATAAAAGTCTGGAGCCGACCCCATGGCCAATCAAATATCTTTCTGATTTTTGATACGGTCCGGAGCCGACACCCAGAGTTTTGGAGTCGACACTTACAGTGTCTGGAGCCGACTCCAACACGGGGACAGAACGCATGATTTTTGACTACCTTGGAGCCGACACTTACAGTCTCTTGGAGCCGACACCTGAACATGGCGAGCCGACACCTTACTTTTTTGGAGCCGACTCCTCAACAAGCTCAGAACTTTCTATTTTTGGATACACGACTTGGAGCCGACACCTAAAAAGTTGGAGCCGACTCCAACCTATCAGAAACGAATTTTTAAATTGCCAGATCAGCTCAAACGGTAATATTTTCTTTACCTAACCCCTAACGGCTATATTTCATGTATGGAAAAACTTTCCAGGTACATTCCAACGGCTAGTTTTCACACCCAAAAATGGATTAAATGGAATCTATAAAAAGGGGGAAGTGCGTTCGTTTGAAAATATAGAAAAAGAGAGGAAAAACGAAAAAATAGAGAAATCATATTGAAAAAATCTGAGAGATCTTGAGCAAGAAATCAAGAGAAAAGAATCCACGCTCAAATTCTTCCACTCCAAAAAGCTCAAAGAGAAATCCAAGGCGTTCAACTTGAAAAATCGAGGATTTTCCAAAAGCTCTATTTTTGTGATTTCCCAACTTCTCATCTGCAACATCGTGAAGAATCGAAGCTGAGGCTTGATTCAACATCTCAAAGAGAAGAGGAAAAGAAGAAAAGCTCAAATCCAATCATCTTCAAATCAGGCTTTTCTAAACTTATTTATTTACTTTGAATATTTGCTCATTTAAGGAGCTGTGTGTTATTGTAAACATTATTCTTTCTTTTTTTGCTAGTTCAATCAGGGGATTGAATTAGTGGAGGTAGTATACCTCGGGGCAAGCTAGATTAGCTTGTGTTTGGGTTTTTGTGCTGGTGAGCCCGGAAAACCAGCTGGGTTCGTTGTGATCCCGGAAAAACAACAAGTTTGAGTTGTGAGCTTGTAAAACAACTCGGCTGTAATCTAGTTGATTATAGTGTGGACCCAAGTGAATCTTGGGAGTGGACGTAGGTGTTGGATACACCGAACCACTATAAAATTCTTGTGTTTGCCGTGCTTTAATTGTCTCTCTCTCTATCTCTTCATTTGTGATTGAAATTTATTCTGCACTTGATTATTTCAAAGCCAATAGTTTTAAAAGGTTAAAATTTTTAAGAACCCAATTCACCCCCCCTCTTGGGTTGCCATCTGGGCCAACAATTGGTATCAGAGCAAGTGCTCATTTGAATTTGATCTAACGATCAAGAGCTAAAGATCCAAATGGCAGCTCAAGCTAGTTCATTTACTGAAGGTCATTCTACTAATAGACCTCCTTTGTTTAATGGAACTAATTATTCTTATTGGAAAGCTAGAATGAAATTTTTAAGCACTTGACTATGACTTATGGGGTCATAGTTAATGGACCTACACACACCCACAATTAGATAGATAACTATTGTTCCTAAGCCCGAAAGGGATGGAATGAAATGATAAAAATGGCACAACTTAATGCTAAGGCCATGAATGTTTTATATTGTTCACTTAGATGCAAATGAATTTAATCGAATTTCTACATGTAATTCCGCAAAG
The DNA here is from genome assembly GCA_900491605.1 of Calamus simplicifolius. NCBI lineage: Eukaryota > Viridiplantae > Streptophyta > Magnoliopsida > Arecales > Arecaceae > Calamus > Calamus simplicifolius. Next base: position 305,978 of record UESW01004034.1, read on the forward strand.
AAATTTGGGATAGATTAGAGGTTACCCATGAGGGTACAAATCAAGTTAAAGAATCAAAGATTAATATTTTGTTCATAAATATGAATTGTTTAGCATGGAACAAACTGAAACCATCACATGCATGTACACTAGATTCACTGATATTGTAAATGGTTTGAAAAGTCTTGGTAAGACCTATACTAATTCTGAACTTGTGCGTAAAATTCTTAGGTCACTTCCAAGATCGTGGGAAGCAAGGTGACTGCCATCCAAGAAGCAAAGGACCTAAATGTTTACCTTTGGAGGAGCTACTTGGATCCTTATGACTCATGAGCTAACCATGAAACAACATCAAGAGGAAGTCAAGAAAAAGAAGACATTGCTCTTAAAGCTGCAGAAAGTGAGGAGAGCTGTGATGATGATGATGATGAAGAGACTGCTCTCCTTGCAAGAAAATTTAAGAAATTCATGAAAGAAGGAGACCCTTCCACAAGAAGAAATCTGGAACAAAAATGGAAGGAGAAAAGGAGAAAGAAAGGACAAAGAAAAAGAAAAGAGCCCTTAATTTGTTATGAGTGTAAGAAACCAGGGCATTTTAGATATGATTGTCCTCAACTGAAGAAAGCCTACAAGAAGAAAAAGAAGGCTATGTTGCAACTTGGAGTGACAGCGATGAATCCTCTTCAGAGGAAGAACAAAAAGAAGTTGCAAACATTTGCTTTATGGCAAACGATGACAACGAGGTAAGTTCTGAAAACCCTTGTGATGATTTTTTGATGAATTATTTGAAGCTTTAATGAACTAGTTGATGATTTTAAAGCCTTTGAAAAAGAAATACAAATTTTTGAAAAATGATAATTCAATTCTCATTAAAGAAAAAGATAATCTTACTATGAGATTAGATGCTGAAATCTGAAAAGATAATTTAACAAGAAAAGAATCAATTCTAATGAAAATGATAAATTAAAGAAGGAAGTTGATAAATATAAAATAGTTGATAAATTTACTAATAGTTCTGAAAAACTTAATTTATTATTGAGTAATCAAAGAGCTATATTTGATAAGGCTGGATTAGGATATAGGCCTAACAAAACAAAAATTTTCAAAAACTTTTTAGAAAAGAACCAAAGATGATGTTACATGTCATTATTGTAACAAGAAAGGCCATAAATCCTATGAATGTAACAAGAAATAGTAACAAGAATTTAAGTAGTAAAGGAAAGAAAATATGGGTTCCCAAAGGAACAATCTTTTATGCTACTAACCATGAAGGACCCAAGAAGCTTGGGTACCTAAATATAAGACTTGATCATTTTTGCAGGAGTGTCTTGCGGCCAAAAGATCAAAGCGAAAGTGGTATCTCGATAGTGGCTGCTCAAGACACATGACGGGTGACAAGGATCAATTCATCACCCTTGAAAGCAAAAGAGGAGGAGTTGTTACGTTTGGTGACAATGGCAAAGGCCAAATCATGGGGTTTGGTAAAATTCAAATAACTCCCTCCACATATATTGAAAATGTTTATATGTTAATGGTTTAAAACATAATCTAATTAGTATTAGTCAATTATGTGATAAAGGTTTTAAAGTATCATTTGAAGCTTCTATCTGCACTGTTTCTAATCCCATTGATAATAGCATTGTTTTTACTGGAAATAGAAATGGCAATGTATACTTGATTGATTTAGACAATTTGTCTACTAGTAATCATTGCTTAGTTGCTAATAATGCTAATATGAATGAGATTGGTTGGTTATGGCATCGTAGATTAGGTCATGCAAGCACACACCTAATTTCAAAATTAATTAGAATGGATTTAGTAAAAGGTCTTCCACAACTAGATTTTGAAAATAACAAAATTTGTGATGCATGTCAATTTGGAAAACAAACTAGAAACTTCTTTCAAAACTAAAAATATTGTTTCCACTTCTAGGCCACTTGAACTACTTCACATGGATCTTTTTGGACCTACTAGAACCACAAGTCTAGGAGGAAAGAAATATGGTCTTGTGATTGTAGATGATTATTCTAGATACACTTGGGTATTGTTTTTAGCTCATAAAGATGAGACCTTTCCATATTTTTGAAATTCTTCAAGAAAGTCACAAATGAGAAAAACAACACCATAGTGTCTCTTAGAAGTGATCATGGCACTGAATTTGAAAATCATTTATTTGAAAACTTTTGCATTGAAAATGGCATTATCATAATTTTTCAGCACCTAGAACACCACAACAAAATGGAGTAGTTGAAAGAAAAAATAGAACTTTAGAAGACATGGCCCGTACCATGCTATGTGAAAGCAACCTACCAAAGTACTTTTGGGCGGAAGCTATAAACACGGCATGTTACATTCTTAATAGAGCTTTAATTAGGCCAATCATTAAGAAAACTCCTTATGAACTATGGAACAATAGAAAACCAAACATAAGTTACTTTCATGCATTTGGTTGTAAATGTTTCATTCATAATAATGGTAAAGATAATCTAGGAAATTTGATGCAAAATCTGATGAAGGCATTTTCTTAGGATATTCAACATCTAGTAAAGCTATAGAGTGTTTAACAAGAGAAACTTAATTGTAGAAGAATCTATTCATGTAGTTTTTGATGAATCTTTAGCATCGAGTTCAGAAAATTGATGATGAGGAAGATACAAACATATTAGAAAGAGATATTGAAAAATTAATATAAATGTATCTTCAGATCATGAACAAGAAGCTAAAGATGATGATTCTCCTAGTGTTGATGTTGTTGATGCAAATCATAATGATGTAGATCTTCCTAGAGATTGGAGATATGCCTATGGTCATCCAAAGAATTAATTATAGGTGATCCATCTCAAGGAGTAAGAACTAGATCATCAATGAGAAACATCAATAATCATCTTGCATTTGTATCTCAAATTGAACCTAAAACTATTGAAGAAGCTGAAAAAGATAATAATTGGATGTTAGCTATGCAAGAAGAATTAAATCAATTTACTAGAAATAATGTTGGACC
>UESW01004034.1:309365-508258 GCA_900491605.1 Calamus simplicifolius
TCAATCAAGCAAAATACACAAAAGAACTTCTCAAGAAGTTTGGAATGGAGTCAATTAAACCACTTGGAACACCTATGAGTCCTTCATGCAAATTGGACAAAGATGAAGATGGTAAGAAAGTAGATCAAAAATATTATAGAGGTATGATCGGATCTCTGCTTTACTTAACAGCTAGTAGACCAATATAATGTTTGCTGTTTGTTTATGTGCTAGATTTCAATCTGAACCTAAAGAATCTCACTTAATTGTTGTGAAAAGAATCTTAAGATATTTAAGTGGAACTAAAAATGTAGGTTTCTGGTACTCTAGAGACTCAACATTAAACTTGATTGCATATTCTGATTCTGACTATGCTGGATGCAAACTAGATAGAAAAAGCACAAGTGGTGCATGTCAATTTTTAGGAAGTAACTTAATCTCTTGGTTTAGCAAAAAGTAAAATTCGGTTGCATTATCAACTACTGAAGCAGAATATGTTGCAGCTGAAGTTGCTGTGCTCAAATCCTATGGATTAAGAAACAACTTGAAGATTATGGCATAACACTTGATAAAACTCCTATCAGATGTGATAATACGAGTGCAATAAATTTAACAAAAAATCAATTCAACATTCAAGAACAAAACATATTGAAATTAAATATCACTTTTAAAGAACATGTAGCTAATAATGAAATTTATCTTGATTATGTTAATACTGAAGAACAATTAGCTGATATATTTACAAAACCTTTAAGTGAAGAGAGATTTTGTTATCTTAGAGGTGAATTAGGGATTTGTGACCCTTTGGAATGATTTTGAAACTCTAAGGAATGGCTATCTAGATTTTTATTAATTCATGATATTCCTTTCAAATTTTAAGGACAAATTATCTAGTCATCTGAGCAATTTGTTCCTCATATTCCAAAGATTTTTTCAAAATTTTATTGAACCTATTTTGACAAGTTTCAGATGTTTGAATCTCAGTTATTTTTGTCTAAACTATCAGTGGAGTCGACACCTCAGTTTGAGGAGTCGACACCTCGTCTGTGTCGCTCTCGGTCCCTGACCTTGGAGCCGACACCCGTATAAGTGGAGCCGACTCCAGTTCGAGCGCTGACTGTGTTAGCGATTTGGAGTCAACACCCAACTTTGCGGGAGTCGACACCTGGGGGTCCCAAATTGAATTTATTAGGGCAGAGTCGACACTTCGTCATTTCATTCGTTTTCAAATCCTTAACCAAACTCTTCCAAAATTCTCTCAAAACCTCCCCAACTTAAATTCTACTCTATTCGAACTTTCCTAAGGATCTAAATGGCACCTAAGAGGAGAGGATCCATACTTGGAGCACCCGTGATGACTGAAAACATTCGGCAAGGCGACCTGTCCGCGAGCCGACTCCGAGCGAGGATTCCAGAACCCAATCGGACAGTCCATGCCCTTCTTCTCCTCAGGTAGACACCTTAGCCGGGAGAGTGATTACCATGGATAGAAAGGTCGATTTCGAGTTCTTTGAGTCCGAGGGTTTTTCAATTGGGAATCAAATCAAAGAGCTAGGATGGGATAAAGTGTGCTCATTAGATGTTCCTACCACCGGCCCTTGTCAAGGAGTTCTACTTCAATTTGTCAAGAGGTGATGGTGGGATCGTAAGCTCTGTTAGAGGTAAAAGAATCCACCTCACTTTTCAGAAATTAGGAAATCTTCTAAGCATTCCAATCATCGGATTAGCAGCAGATGTTCACAGTGAAGGTCATATGCTCTATCAAGAATGTTAGGGAGAGAGGTAACAGAATTTGAAGAGGTTAGGGCTAACCAATTGCCCTTGGAGTTGAGGCTACTTCACAATATTTGTAGCAGAATTTTATTTCCTAAAACCGGACGATTTGAGTATGTCTCGGAGAGACATAGTTGTGATGGATAGTGTATTGACTGGTCAACCCATAAACCTCGCCACAATGATGATTTTCTATATGGCCGAAGCTGGAGGAAAAAATGAGATCTTCCCTACCCTACATCATGATTTTGACTATGGTTTTCAGGAGCCAAGGAGTTGTGATTTTGGATAATGATCCTTCCAAGAACCTCAGGCATACTGACTACTATAGTTTGGCTACAGTTCAACGGATGGGATTTGTGAAGATCAATGGACAATGGGAGAGGAAAGGTAGTTTGGATATGAGAGCCACTGAATTGAGGTCTTCATCACCTTTTGAGGCTGGTCCGTCTGTGAGGGTTCCTTCTCCACAGCTTGACAGTCCTGCTCCTGCTCCTGCTCCAGTTCCGGTACCTCCATCTACTTCATCAGTCAGATTTTCAGACATTCAATTGGAGCAACTTAAAAGTCTACTTGCTGCTCAAAGGATGAAATGAAGACTGAGTTTGACAGTCACTTTATGAATTTAAAAAAGACCCTTTATTCTTTAGATGATCGCATCAGTAAATTGAGTCCACTCTTAGCTCTTCTGCTGAATCCTTAACGACTGATCTAAAGAACATATTTGAAGAACTTAAGGATATCTGTGGAGATTCTGAAACCTACTCAAGATGCAATGCTGAACTTCAAGATAAAATCATGACTGCTTGCTCTTTTGTTGATAGAAGATTGAAAGAATTTGTAACAACTCAAGTGATGGGATGGGAAAGATTTTAGAACGTTTACAAAGGATTATTAGAACTAATATGTAATTATATGTAATGAAGTACAAGTTTTTGATTCAATGTAGTTTGATGTTGAAATCTTAATGTAATGATGTATAGTTTGATGTTTGACAAAGTTCAGTTTCACTTTGTAATACCTGACTTTTTGATGTAATGAAATTATCTTTTGATCTATCAATGTTATCATTTTACTCTTCTTAATCTTTTTGTTGATTACAAAAAGGGGGAGAAAGTTATGTCGTATATGCATTGATCAGTTATGCTTTGATTGGTATTTGATTATTTTGGATATACATAAGCTTAAGTGAAAATTGATATAACTGAATTGTAGATATCAAACACTAAATATAAAATGTAAAGAAAAAGGAAGAACAATTATCGAATTGAACTTCATAGGGGGAGCTACCTTATTCAGGGAGAGCTTACCGGTGAGGATCATATCTTTAAAAATTTTGATTTGAGAATCCTATGCATATACTCAATATTTTTATAATCATCAAAAAGGGGAGATTGTTGACCCAATTATTGATTTTTATGATTGATAAAGGAATTGAGTATATTCATTGTGTTACTAATAAATTTAACAAGTGTTTCAGGGCTTAAAAATATTGGTTAATCAAAAGGCATCAAGAAACATGTTTTTGAATCAAGTGCCAAAGGTAAGTCTCAAAATTTAGAGCATGGAGTCGACACCTAGAAAGTCTGGAGCTGACCCCATGGCCAATCAATATCTTTCTAATTTTTGATACGGTCTGGAGCCGACACCCAGAGTTTCAGAGCCGATGCCCAGAGTTTCGGAGTCGACACTTACAGTGTTTGGAGCCCACTCCAACACGGGGACAGAACGCGTGATTTTTGACTACCTTGGAGCTGACACTTACAGACTCTTGGAGCCGACACCTGAACATGGCGAGCCGACACCTTACTTTTCTGGAGCCGACTCCTCAATGAGCTTAGAACTTTTTATTTTTGGATACACGACTTGGAGCCGACACCTAAAAAGTTGGAGCCGACTCCAACCTGTCAGAAACGAATTTTTAAATTTCCAGATCAGCTCAAACAGTAATATTTTCTTTACCTAACCCCTAACGGCTATATTTCATGTATGGAAAAACTTTCCAGGTACATTCCAACGGCTAGTTTCACACCCAAAAATAGATTAAATGGAATCTATAAAAAGGGAGAAGTGCGTTCGTTTGAAAATATAGAAAAAGAGAGGAAAAACGAAAAAATAAAGAAATCATATTGAAAAAATCTGAGATGTCTTGAGCAAGAAATCAAGAGAAAAGAATCCACGCTCAAATTCTTCCACTCAAAAAGCTCAAAGAGAAATCCAAGGCGTTCAACTTGAAAAATCGGAGGATTTTCAAAAGCTCTATTTTTGTGATTTTCCAACTTCTCATCTGCAACATCGGTGAAGAATCGAAGCTGAGGCTTGATTCAACATCTCAAAAGAGAAAAGGAAAAGAAGAAAAGAAGAAAAGCTCAAATCTAATCATCTTCAAATCAGGCTTTTCTAAACTTGTTTATTTACTTTGAATATTTGCTCATTTAAGGAGCTGTGTGTTATTGTAAACATTATTCTTTTTTTTTTGCTAGTTCAATCAGGGAGATAGAATTAGTGGAGGTAGTATACCTCGGGGCAAGCTAGATTAGCTTGTGTTTGGGTTTTTGTGCTGGTGAGCCTGGAAAACCAGCTGGGTTCGTTGTGATCCCGGGAAAACAACAAGTTTAGAGTTGTGATCTTGTAAAACAACTTAGCTATAATCTAGTTGATTATAGTGTGAACGCAAGTGCAACTTGGGAGTGGACGTAGGTGTTGGATACACCGAACCACTATAAAATTCTTTGTTTGCTGTGCTTTAATTATCTCTCTCTCTATCTCTTCATTTGTGATTGAAATTTATTCTGCACTTGATTATTTCAAAGCCAATAGTTTCTAAAAGGTTAAAATTTTTAAAGATCCCAATTCACCCCCCCTTCTCTTGGGTTGCCATCTGGGCCAACAGAATATCATTCACATATAATACAAGAAATACAATAACGAAATCGTTAGCTCATTTATAAATGCAAGGTTCTTCTTTATTCTTAATAAAGCCATAAGATTTGATCACTTTATCAAATCGTATGTTCAACTTCTAGATGCTTGCTTAAGTCCATAAATAGAGTTCTGTAGCCTGCACACTTTAGACTCGTCTTCAGATATAAAACCTTCAGGCTGTATCATATATACCTGTTCTTCTAAATCACCATTTAAAAAAGCAGTTTTAACATCCATCTGCCAAATCTCATAATCGAAGTGTGCTGCTATAGCTAGCATAATCCGAATGGATTTCAGCATTGCCATAGGAGAAAATGTTTCATCATAGTCAATACCATAACGTTGACGATACCCCTTAACTACCAGACGTGCTTTATAGGTCTCAACCTTTTTGTCTGCGCCTCTTTTCCTCTTGAAAACCCACTTACACCCTATGGGTTTTATCCCTTCGGGTGGGTCAACTAATGTCCATATATTATTGTCCTTTATGGAATCAAGTTTGGATTTCATGGCATCAAGCCATTTATTAGAGTCAGTCCTTTGCATAGCATCCATATAGATGATCGGATCGTCGTTGTTCTTATCGAGTTCAACAGGATCTTCATTCTGGACCAAGAAACCTAAGTATCTGTCCGGTTGATGTGGTACTATACCAGAGCGCCTTAATGGTGCATCTAAAATGGCTTTTGAGTTTGATCTAATCAACTCAGATTCTAAGGGTTCACTGGTTTGTGTTGTTCCTTCTACTTGATGAACTTCCTCAAGTTCAATATTAGAGCTATTTGTTCCTTCACTAAGGAACTCCTTTTCAAGAAAAACTGCTCTATTACTAATGAACAACTTTTGTTCTTCAGTATTGTAGAAGTAATATCCTTTGGTTTCTTTCGAATAACCGATGAAAAAATATTTGTCAGATTTGGATTCAAGTTTATCTGATTTTGCACGTTTCACATAAGCCGGACACCCCTAGACTCTCAAATAGGTGATAACCAGTTTATGTCCATACCACATCTCATGTGGAGTTTTAGAAACAGACTTACTTGGAACCTTATTAAGAATATGACAAGCTGATTCTAATGCGTATTCCAAAATGATATTGGCAAACTTGCAAAACCCATTATGGACCGAACCATGTCTAACAGGGTTCGATTCCTTCTTTCGGACACACCGTTATGCTGTGGTGTTACAGGAGGAGTCCATTGGGAGAGAATCCCATTCTCCCTTAAATATGTCACAAAGTCATTGGAAAGGTATTCGCCTCCTCGATCTGATCGAAGGATCTTAATGCATTTTCTGTTTGTTTTTTTACTTCTTTATGATATAGTTTGAACATTTCAAACGACTCAGATTTATATCTCATAAGATAGACATAATCGAACCTAAAAAGGTTGTCTGTAAAAGTAATAAGTAGTAATATCCATCTTTGGCACAAGTGCTCATTGGTCCACATACATTAGTATGTACTAGACCCAATAGCTCTTTGGCTCTTTCACCTTTTCCAGTAAAAGATGACTTGGTCATTTTACCAAGAAGACAGGATTCATAGGTAGTTAACGATTCACAATCATCAATTTGAAGGATGCCCTCTTGAGTTAACCTGTTTAATCTATTCTTGTTGATATGACCCAGCCGATGGTGCCAAAGATAAATGTCTGTGACATCAGTTGTTATAGGGCGCTTACTTGATTTGTACACTACATTTACATGCTGTGATAATATATAAATGCCATTAGATAAATGCACAGTCATTACAGTGACTCCATTCATAATGATATTCAAAGTAACATCTTTTATTGAAATTTCATAATGACTTTTGGCCAGAAGGCCTACAGAAATTACGTTCAACAAGAACGTTGGGCAAAAATGACAATCATTTAGTATAATGACATTTCTATTGAAAACTATTTCAAGAACTCCTAATGCCAGAACTGGAACTAATCTTCCATCGCCGACATTAAGGAATCTTTCATTGTCCTCAAATCTTCTAGTGACCTGTAGTCCCTGCAATGAATTGCAAATGTTAAAAGGACTCCCGATATCCAATACCTAGGTCTGATTATCATATACAGAAAAATTAAGGTGTTATCATATAAATATATTGTTAAGCAACATCTTGCCCCTTTTTCTTCTTTGGCCTATTTGGATCAAGTGTGGCAATGTAAAGAGGACAGTTCCTCTTCCAGTGCCCTTGCATCTTGCAATGAAAGCATTCAGCTTGACTTTTATCAACTTTCTTCTTCTGCATCTGACCACTTATAGATGTCCTAGCATGTTGCACCTTTTTCTTATTCTTTTTCTTCTTCCCTTTCCCAAAGGATTGTCGCCCTACCTTAGATCCTTCAACCACATTAACCAAACCCTTAGAGAGCTGGTTGTAACAACCCCAACAAACTGTGGTAGTTGACTGCAGGCTTTGTCATTCGAAAATGAGTAAGGAAAGGTCGGAAGGATGGAGGCAAGGAATTCAGGATCACATCTTTTCCCAACTGCTCATTTAGGGGAAAGCCGAGCTTGCTTAGCAGTTCTATCTTCTCGATCATGTACAATACATGATCAGTGACAGGAGATCCATCCCTCATTAAGCATTAAAAATAGCATAACTAGTCTTGTGCCTTTCAACGTCGTAAGGTGTGACGAAAGATTCCTTCAACGCTTGAATGATTTCTTCTGGCTAAGCATTCTCGAACCAGCGACCAAATTCATCGTTCATTGCTGCTAGCATGATGCAACGTACGCTAGTTCTATCACTGAGCCACTTTTGATAAGTGTCTTTCTCAGAACTTTGTGTGTTTGCATCAGGTATCTTTGGTGCAGGATTATTCAGAATATAAGAATCCTCTCATGCTCAAGGATGATCTTAAGTTTTCTAAACCAGCTATTGAAATTTGAACCATTCAACTTGTCACTATCCAATAGGGACCTTAATGATAAATTAATGGTCATTTTCGTATAAGAAAAACTAAAGTTTATTAGTATATAAATTGATTCAGTCTAAAGACTTGGACTTTAGTCTAAAGATTCTTCCACTATTTTATTCAAATTGGCAGCCTCTACACCCCAATTCGAAGAATTATTCTTAATTCTTTAGTAGGCACTAAGATCTACATAGACTACATACAGGCCCAAGTGAAGCTTGGCCAACCCATATGTATCTAAGAGTAGATTCAAAACCAATTGTTTCCCCAAACAATTCTTAGTGTTCAGTTTTGCCCCATGTTCCTCTTCAGCAGGCATGGAGTGCCTCCACTGAAAGTTCTGGTTAGGTCCAACCATTAAATTATATAATCAGTGTAACATATCAATAGACAACCAAGCCCGAGTGAAGCTCGGCCCACCTGACTGTCTATTTAATAGTTACGCTGACTTATCATATAATGAATGACAATTTCGATGGTTGACAAGCAACAGGAATGGAGTGCCTCCAATGATTATCAAGACATCGGACTCATTATCACCCACCTTAATGGGAGGCTATGATCTAGTTATCATATAATAATTTCATTTTAAGGACCTAATAATTTTAGAGGATTTAATAATCTGAAGACAAATTGACTAATCAAGTTCTCCTACTGAACCTATGAAATCGGTAGAATGAAACAAGATTAAGTCTGTTAAGTGGCACCTAAATCAGTCAGACTAATTTCCTTACAGGCATGGGTCAACCCGAATCAGGTAAATGATCAGAATCATAAATGGTTGACCATATTGACCAGGTAAGTGAGATCGATGGAAGGGATATGCCATTAACTCATTAAAGATGCATCAATACGAGTAGCTCTCAATTAAAAACCATTCGATCGTTGATCCTAGAGCAACTTGCCAACTCACCTTAACATCATATGGTTAACCAATTTTTGATTTGACCATCTAAGAGATTCATGCTCAACCACGGAGCCTAATCTACTTTCATTTGGTTTAATCAAAGAGAAGGACATGATCAACTACAACTATTGTTTGATTTAGAGCATTCTTAACCTAATCTAATTAATTTAGATTTGATCAAATACTCTTTTAGTCCAGTTGATTTAAACCTTAGGGTCTAACTCTTTATGGATCCAATTTAGCTAACCCAAATGATTAAATATATTTCATGTTTACATGTCATATATTTCAATCAAGCATAACTTGCATTATGTTACTACTCATAATTCCTATATTTAGATCATATCTAAAAAGATTATGAATTAATATTTGACATTCAAATAAAACTCTCATAAATATTTGTATGTTTCATAACATAGACAACAAGCCATCATATCTCATATCTATGTTTTTATACTAAACATGCAAATATCATGCTTTTATACAACATCAATATAAAACAATTTTTGAGAGTGAGTGTAATCTATGTTTTGATGCCAAAGCTCAATTTAAATTATCTTTAGACTAAGCATGGATGATAAAACAATCGCACGATAATATGTCACAGAATACCTCATTGAATGGGTAATTTAGATTTTTAATCCATATGTGACCATATGACCTTGTGATCAGTTTTAGCCATAATTACACAATTAATAAGAACATTAATTTACATGCAATAAATTAGATCAATACAAAACCATTGCTCTGATACCATTTGTAGGGAGAAATAAACTCTGAGGCATGCATATTTAAAATTTGATAACTATTATCAATGCGGAAACTAAAAGATTACATATTAATCTATTTAATATGCATCAAGATCATATCTTTGCCATATATATAGGATCGCTTGATCTAAAATATGCATATAAATAAAATCATCAAGATCATATCTTGATCCTCAAGGTAAGAAGTCATACTTCTTGCCTTGAATCATGCCTTAAGATCTAGGGATCATATCACTTAGCTTAATGGTAGTTGGTAAATCCTTTTATGCTCTGCAGCCGTTCAATCGTCCGACCTCTAGTATCGTCCACATGAAGCCCCGAATGATCGAATTTTTGGAGTGTTAGCTCGCAGAAAAATAACTTTGCTGATCTTGAATCCTCCCACTTGAATCTTCCTCCAAGATCCATCAAGCTTTTGCTAACACCAGAATCACCAGGATTTTCTATTCTAACCTTTTAGAATTTCAATCCACAACATGTCATGTGTTGTTGTTCTGTGTAATTTGGTGAGGAATGTCTCTATTTATAGTCTCATTTTAGCTAGCCCATTGAATTCTAACATTTAGAATTCCATCGTTCGGTAAAAAGCAAAGAGACGCCGAACCAAAGAGGCACGGCGTTTGGTTAATTCCAACGTTCAGTGAAAACCAAAGAGACGCGGCGTTTGGTTAATCGTTGCAATGTTTGGCTAATTCTGACGTTCGGTGAAAACCAGAGTTGCAGTATTTGGCTAATTAAAGAGGTACATAAATTCTAACACTTAGAATTCCAAACGGAGAAGATTAATGTCAGGCATTAAATTCTATATGAGAATTTAATCTCTCATGAGATGAGATTTCAGCCATCTCATCATGTGAGATCCTTATGCGAGAGGTTTGGGTTCAGGTGATGGTTTAATCTGATCTAAATTTATTGGACTGAACCCACATAGATCATGGTCCTAGCCCAAATCAAATTTGGCTAGTCCTGAATCTATTTAAATCCAAATCAAGTCTAATTTCAAATTAATGTTTGAAATTGACTAGTCATTCTAATAGACTTAAACCAAATTGAATCTTATTCACTTGTACTTAACTCAATTGAGATAATTTAATCAATCAAATTGATTAATTATATCATATACGATTCTCAATCGTTGATCAGCAAATAGATCATCCTAGGAAACTTCTATGCGTGTGACTCTCTAGGTTCGAACCTAAGCCGGTAGCATAGAAACAACTTTCTATACTAATCGATGTGCCCATCTAGCAATGGAACCCGACGTCCAGATAGGTCGAAGAGTTATCGAGCAAACTCCAAGAACCCTAAGAAACAGTTATCGTACAATTCATCCTTTTGACCACAAATGCTAAGGATGGCTTAAGAGCCTGTCAACTCTAAACAGCAAATCTATAAAGTGATTTCAATTTTAGTGATCATGTGACTTTCACATGAAGTGCCTTGGCCAAGGTCTTGCTAAATTGAAACACAAGCATTTCTCCTTTTAACGGGATAGGTCAAATTCCATCTTGATCCATAACTGACTACCACAAGTACTTGACTGCACCCAGTAACCTTTCGTAGTTGGATTAGAAATCCAGATGGTCCGGCACCTAAGTACAATGAGTTGCTTGTAAGCCACTGGTTGTGATCTTCAGGTCTAAAGGATACTTATACCTATATCTTCTCGGATTAATTCTTGACAGTAGAGTATCCAGAAATGAGTCACGTTCGGTGAAATGTACTCCTACACTTTCACCTGTATGTCATACCAGTGTCTCTACACTCTTTGGTTAAGAGGATAACCAACAAATATGATATACAACGTCCTATAATTGATAGTACTATAGCTCTATCATAGTATATCATTTGGTCACGAACTCTTTTAGGACCTTCAAAGATAAATCCTCCTTTATCGTGAAGGAAGATCCTGAGGGCTTCATTACCATTAGGAGTTTTAAGAAGATGTTCTTGTAATGAATAAACTACCAAATAACTTTTATTAATATATCAATTTATATATAATTTACATTAGCACAATCATCAAATGATTGGCTTTAGGATACAATTCCCAATAGCCTGAGCCCTCGCTCCGGTCAGATAGTTGGCATCAAAACTTCATCCTCATAGAAGAGAACTTCTCACCTCTCCTCGCTCCTAGGTCTCATATCCTTATGGAGATTGAAAGCAAGCCTTATATATGGTGTCTTCCCCCATTGAGGATGAACGTCGCTTGCGACCGAAGGTGTTACTACTGCTTCCACATAGATTATGGCCTTGATACTGAAGATTGCTGTAATCTGAAGCATGCCATTGAGGAGCTTATCCAGCAGGGCTACATCAAGAAATTTATCCAATATAGAGGACCTCTGTCTGCTCAGGCTAATGTTGATAATGCTTCGACAGAATGCACCATAGGCATGCTTTCCTGAGGGATAGCTATGCCTTCCAAAAGATTGAGATGTGAGGAGGGAATAGAAAATGTAATCCCTTTTTCTTAAGGGGAGTTAGGGGGGATGGAGGGGATGGGGCAATATGAATGATGATAGCATTGTTGTCTCCTTGACTATCGCTAAACATCCTATAAAGAGAATTCCGCTAACATCCTCACTTATGATGCCTTTGTTCGGATGAACTTATCTCCCAGTTCTCTCCAACCAGTGACAATACCTCTCATCGGTTTCATGGGAGACTCAGTGAAAGTTGAGGGTGAAATTATCCTGCCGGTCATGGCAGGATCACCACCATGCCAGAGCATTATCCTGATAAAATTTTTATGGCCCGAGTGCCCTTGGCTTACAATGCCATACTCGGTTGGCCAAGCTTAAACCTTTTGAATGTGGTGATATCTATTAAACGCTTGCTCATGAGGTTCACTACAGTGAGGTAATTGGCAAGATGCATGGAGAGCAAAATCCAGTGCACCTATGCTATCATATGGCCCCCAGCCCTTAGAAGGCGATGATCCCATCGGCCTCAGTGTTGCTCAATCCTAAAAAAATCTAAAATAAGGGGAGAGCCAGCCAAGCATTTGCTATTCTACCCACTGAGAGACAACCCTGAGAAGACCATACAAATCGGCGAGTTTCTTTCCCTGGTGATGAAGAATCAGCTCCTTACTTTCTTGCGGATGAACTCAGATGTCTTCGCCTGGTCAGCTTCGGATATGCTTGGCATCCCTTAGGAGGTAATCACTCACAAGCTTAATATTTACCTGAATTACTGGCCTATCTGATAAAAGAAGAAACGTTTCGCTTCCGAGCGGTAAAGAGCCATTGATAAGGAGGTCAACAAGTTGCTTACTGTCGGCCATATCCGAAAAGCATAATACCCGAATTGGCTAGCCAATATGATGATGGTCCGAAAGGCGAGCGAAAGCTGAAGAGTCTACATCGACTTTACTGGTCTCAATAAAGCATGTCCTAAGGACAGCTTTCCACTGCTACGGATTGACTAATTGGTGGACTCGACATCTGGCCATGAGCTCCTCAGCTTTATGGATGCCTTTTCTGGATACAACCAAATAACGATGGACTCAACGGATGAATAAAATAGTTTTTCCATCACAGAAAAGGGCATCTACTGCCACAAAGTAATGCCTTTTGGGTTAAAAAATGTAGGGGCCACTTACTAGAGGTTGATGAATAAGGTCTTCAAAGACCAAATTGGATACAACATGGAGGTATATGTGGATGTTATGCTAACCAAGAGCACCTGCATCGCTATCCCTATTGCTTATCTAGAATAAATATTCAATAATCTTCGGTGCCACCAAATGAAGCTCAACCCTCGTAAGTATGCATTCGGGGTCACTAGTGACCTAGCGAGGGATTGAAGCAAACCCGAGAAGATACAAGCTATTCTTAACATGAGGCAACCAATTAATAGAAAGGTGGTGCAGCAGCTCACCAAAAGAGTGGGCGCTCTAAGCCGGTTCTTGTCAAGATTAGCAGAAAGATGCTTGTCCTCCTTCAAAGCTCTATGAAAGGTGAACAGCTTTGAATATATGAAAGGTGAACAGCTTTGAATAGACGAAAAGCTGTCAGAAAGCCTTCGAGGAGCTGAAGGAATTTATGTCTACACTGCCACTGTTATCGAAGCCAAGAGAAGAGGAAAGGCTCTTCCTTTATCTTGCTGCTTCTTGGAAGGCAGTGAGCTCTATTCTAGTATGCCTCAACCCCGATAGAGCACAAAATCCCATCTATTATACCAGTTAAGTGCTTCATGATACGAAGGTTAGGTACTCCAGAACTAAAAAAATTATTTTTGCTTTAATCATCTCCGATCAGTATCTCAGGCCATACTTCCAAGCCCATATGATCATAGTACTAATAGACCAGCCTCTTAGAGCTATTGTGGCTCACCCTGACACTTTTGGTCAGCTGGCTAAATGGGCAATCAAATTGGGGGAATTCGATCTTTCATTTCAATCCCGATCTTTCCTAAAGTCCCAGGTGCTAGCGAACTTTCTAGTGGAGTGCATCTGGATGGAAGAGCAACCTAAAGACTTCCCAATGATATGTTCAGACGCTGATGAGGATATGGAGAAAACCTAGATTTGCCTCCAATTCTTAAGGAAGCAGGACTGGTCTTATTTTTGCAAATTTGAAGGGCAAAGTGGTGGAGTACGCTCTCCGATTTTTTTTAAAACTACAAATAACCAAGCCGAGTATGAAGCCTTATTGGCCGAAATTAAGTTCGTGTGGGAGTTCAGAATAAAGCACCTCAGGGCCTTCACCAACTCCTATCTCATCTTTGGATAGATTACTGGAGAGGATGAAGCTCGAGACCAGTTATGTCTTGATATCTAAATAAGGTCAAGTCACTGACCTTCTCATTGGCTTATTTTACTATTAGTTATATTTTTAGGGGCAAAAATGTCAGAGCCAACACCTTATCATGGCTCGCCACTTTGGCAGATAACACATTAGGAAGAACATATGTTGAGCATCTAAAGCGCCCGAGTATTGACACAATGGAAAAGGTTCTGCCAGTGGCACAGGAGACAATATGGATGGATGCTTACATCCACTATCTTACTGACGACACTCTCCCCACTGATCCTGTAGAAGCTAGGCTACTTAAGTGGAGGGCCCCTAAGTTTGTATTACTGAATGGGCAGTTAACAAGAAGTTTTTCTCTTATCTCCTCCTTAAATGTGTTGGTCCTACGCCAACTATATTCTTAGGAAGATCCATGAGGGCATATGTGGGAACCACTTGGGAGGCTGATAACCGGTTCATAAGGCTCTTCGCCAAGGATATTATTGGCTCACCATGCGAAAGGATGCTGCTGAGCTAGTTCAAAAGTATGGTAGCTGCTAGCGATATTCTAATATCCAGCGACAGCCAACCTCTCAGCTGATCCCGCTCTATGCTCCATGGCCCTTTGCTCAATAGGGAATGGATATTCTTGGACTATTCTCCCTAGCTTTAGGGCAACAAAGATTCTTACTTATTGCCATTGACTACTTCACCAAATGGGTTGAAGTCGAGGCATTAGCCAAAATCATAGAGAGAAGGTGAAGGCATTTTTTTGGAAGTCTATTATCTACCGATTTAGCCTACCTCATACTATCATCACCGACAATGATCGATAATTCGATAACACCACTACAAAAAGTTAAATAGACTACGATATGTTTTAGGAAAAAGACTATGTTTTTTGAAAAAAAATGTAGTCTAATATTTTAGATTATGTTTTCATAATTTTTTATAAATTAAAGGATTATATCTTTTAAAAATGTAGCCTTATATTATCTTATAATATAAAAAGACTATGTTTTTAATTAAGACATAGTCTTATATTATCTTATAATATAAAAATACTATGTTTTTAATTAAAACGTAGTCTTATATTATCTTATATATATAAAAACTATATTTTTAGTTAGACATTGTCTAATATAAAACTAATTTTTTCCCTTCTCCTGATTCACTTTCCCTTCTTTTCTTAAAAAAAAAGTCCTCATATCCAAATTTAAATTTTTTTCTTCTAACCATGGAGACTCCAGCGTTAGGGTTTCAAGAAGATATCTCTATTGCGTCTCGCTGAGTCTCCGTTGGAGACTCCATCCTCCTGCCCTGAAAACCTAGATGGGGACGCCTTGGACTGCCGGTTGAGCCACCGCCTCAGGTTCCTCATCTCCGCCCGTGGGACCTGCTCGGTGCTGAAGAGGGAGCAAAAGGGAAGCAAGAAGGCCAATGGCGGGGAGTTGCTCTCGGCGCATGTCAAGCTTTGGACGAAGAAGAAGGTCACGTCCAAAGTTCCTGAGACGGAGTGCGTCGGTGGCGGGGGAACCGCCTCCAGTTCCTCCACTCCCCCTTCGTCATCTCCTTCATCCTTAGCTTAGTCATCATGGCTGGGCCACCCGCCCACCCTAGACTGAGAACTAAAGCTGCCTTCCTCTCTCCAATGATGCCCTAACCCTTATCTTCTCTCTCCCAGCCATGCCGAATCTCAGCAATCTCCTCCTCCCTCCCCCTTCCCCTCCCTTCTCCTCAGCCCCCTCTTCTTCTGCTGCTCTTCTTCCTGATCCGTCCTACTCCTCTTCCTCCCACCCCAAAAACCTAGGGATGCCTTGGACTATCGGTTGAGCCTGTTAGTGTGTGCCCTAAATTTAATCGGATTAGATGCTAGTTTGTACATATTTCTTTATGAATGCAAATCAAATTTATTGATTTCTTTATCTATCCAGGTGTAATTTATATATATAAATATTAGATATATTTAACATGTGAGATAAAGTCCAAAAGAATGCAAACTATGCATATGGAATTTGTAATAGAGATTACAAATTATGAGATCCAAAATTACACATTATGGTTCGATTCTTTAAATTTTCCTAGTCGATGCATAGACAGGACTGGGCACTATCGAACGCCGATGAGACTAGCACACATTGCATATCTTCACCCTTGTGGTGAGCAGCTGATCTCGCAAGCTGAATTATGGAGATACTTGGATAGGTGTGTGGATGTTCGTTATTGTAACGATGCATTGGATGACTCGCACAGAGATTCCATATGGATATTCTATATAGTATCGATGGTTGATCTTTGATGATAGTGGTGTGAGTGATCCTTTGACTTGAGATCTTCATTGAACCTCATGTATGGAATATCACGCTTTGACGACATGAACATGTCGCTCTAGTCACGGGTGACAAATATGGTATCGATTGGGTATGACATGAAGCACATAAAGGTGGTGTTTAATCAAGATAGGATTCGTCTCCCTTGATAGAAAGGGTTATATCCCACAGCCACTTGATGGATTAAATTGACTGTTAAATCCTTGCAAGGTTGAGTTGGAATTTGAAATGATTTTGAAGTTCTAATTCATATGAGTCAATTTTTCTGAGATCAAGTAAACAAAGATCAATTACATGGTTGACACATTCCATACCACTGATTGATCTGGGATATGTGACAAAGAGATTGAATCATACGTTAACCGTTCATGGACAGGTGTTGATGACCACGTCAACAAAACCCTTAACACTTGGATGGTCATGATGCTTTGCTAGAGGCCGCTCATGATCTATAATCATGGATTCTTTGACTTAATCAAGGAGTTGATTTGGTTAAAGAATTGACTTGGACAAAGTGTTGACGAGGTCATCCTTAGGGTCAATATTAGAGACATGATTATTACCAACGTGTCAAGGGACCTAATGGGTCACACGTATTAAGGAGATTTTGGATGAATTTAAAATAAAAATTAAGTTAGACTTAATTCAAATTAGATGATCAATGAATTAGGATTGAGTTTGACTCAATCTTAATGAGAAAACATGAAATTGATGAATAGGATTCATCGTAGAGAAAAGAATTTTATGTTTAAGAGAGAGACCTTTTGTACATGTGATGTACATATAAAATCCATTAATTAGGCTTGATCCATATGATGGATGGCTTAGATTAATTGAGATTAATAATGTGATATTTAATTGGGTCTTTATGATGACATGATTTGATTTATGAAAAATCATTTAAACCGAGGGCTGAGATCGTGCCACGTGGAGGATGGATCCATGCCCATGTGATGGACATGACCCATCTCCACATCATGGAGGAGGGAACCCCATGATTTGGGGCGTTATCATGAAGCCAAATGCAAGGTTGCTACATTTGTTTCATGGGATAACCAATTTCCTATTTTTTAGGGGTATGGTTTGGTGGTTGTAATCCTAACATTATCATGATAACAAATATCCTAAATTTGTTACGATAATTTGTTATTAACTTGATATGGTTGAATGGTTAGATGGTTAAAATAAAATCCTCCTTTTTATGAAACCACACAACCTCCTTTTTATGTATAAAAAGGGGGAGAGATACCCCTTCGAGAGACACCCTTAACTCCTTCCTTCTCTCTCTTAGATGCCTAACACCTACTTTCTCTCTCTAAAATATCCTTTCTCTCTCTAGAACGTCCCTTTCTCTCTCTTGATTGATTAAGATTTGATCTTGATCAAAAAAATTTTCTTGATTTGGAAAATCAATTGAAAAGAAAAGAGGCGCTAGCACCCCTCGCAAGAAGGTTATCATCCAATCCCGAGAGGACATCATCCAAAGATCTTCGTATGGATCATCATTAGAGGCTGGACGCATTGATGACTAGTGGTAAATTATTTACCGACTTCATTGGGCTTCATCCCTAATAAAGAACGATCTATTATTAAATCATGTGTTATTTCTTATTAACTGAATCTGTTCCCAAGGATCTTGGGCTTTGGAAATTAAATTTATATTTATTTTTATCTTTCATTGCATATTATATGAATTTGATTCATATAAAATATGAAATTCTCATCAAGTGGTATCAGAGATACCTCAGGCTTCAAATTTAGTTAATTTGATAGATCACCCGAGTTCTAATTTTTATATACATATATCTAAATTTAACATACAATATAAAATATAAATATTGCCATATGATGAAGATTAAATATTTAATAAGTTTATTATATGATAATAAATATGAATTATTTAGATTTAATCATGTTAAAAATTAAAAATTATGATTTATGTATGACATAATCATAAAGGTTGAAATTTAACATATCATGTTTAGAATTTAATTTTGACATGATAAATAACATGATTAAAATCTAAATAATTATATTGATGAAGATTAAATATTTAATAATTTTATTATATGATAATAAACATGAGTTATTTAGATTTGATCATGTTAAAAATTAAAAATTATGATTTATGTGTGACATAATTATAAAGACTGAAATTTAACATATCATATTTAGAATTTAATTTTGACAAGTTAAATAACGTGATTAAAATCTAAAATAATTATATCATGATAACATGATAATCAAGATTAAAATTAAAATTTTAAATTTTGACATGTTATCATGTTAGGGATGTTATGATAGAAATCAATTAGGATTTTCGTATGATGAAAATAAATTTATCATAACAGATAATGATAAGACAAATATTTAAAATAAATTATTATAAAATATTTGACACTTATCATAAATCCCCAAAGATCACTATCTTATCTTATCATAATATGTAATAGATGATAAGGTTTAGGAAAAATTAGACTTAACCATATCATTGTTTGATCTTATGATCCCATAATTGATCTAATAAATTGGGCTTAACTACATTGGTGTTTAGAAAGGTGCGATCATGGTTTTTAATTACTCCATTCACTGCCTGGGAAAATTCATTCAATGGGATCGAAGGGTATGCTAAATAGGACCCCATTGATCAGCTGATCTGGCCATTGTTAAGGAAAGCTCTTAATTGATTAGATCAATTAAGGTTAATCAGGATGGTAGCAATTGATTTGGTCACATGATTAGGATATATAACATAGCATGATACAAATGTTGTACATACATGATGGGACCTAGATGCGCAAATCCCTTCATGATTATTAAGTTATTAGCCTTCTATTGTTCACATGATATAAAATCATTAGGGCATGAGATTTGTTGTGCCATAGCCAAGATCAAGTGAACCTATGAGGAGTTGATTGGGGAACAATGGGTTGACTTAACTAGGTTAGCTAGCATAATTGGCCATAGTCAGGGTCAGTCTAATCTAGAGGCAATGTTTAGGGTGATCACATCAGATGTGATTGACAAGGCAATGTCCCCTGAATGATTTAGGAGTCACATTTGATGTGATTGATAAAAATCTACCTAATTTGGCTTACTAAGATTTGTTGTGCCATAGACAAGGTCAAGGTAAGTCAATTTGAGGGTCCTAGCCCACTAGAAAATTATTTGATAATTTTTCGAGATTAATAGAGAGGGCTATTGAGCTCGATAAAATAGTGGAAGTAATCGATTTCTTAAAAATTTTAAAATTACCATATTAAATCGATGATTTGCATTCATAATAATTGACTCGTTCTATTTTTTTCTCAGTTATTAGAGACACATGAGTGTAAACCTCAATCTCAGAGGTATCCTAAAATCAACAAGCTAACCAGACCTAATTTTCCTGATTGGCTAAGGAATATCAAGATCGTTCTACGATCTGAGAAAATCTATATCCTTGATGAGGCAGCACTAGAGATCCCACCTGCGGATGCTCCAATGAGTTCTTCTGGCATACAATCGGCATAGAGATGCTGAAGAGATGGCCACATGCTTGATGTTGGCATCTATGTCACCAGATCTTCAAAAATAGCATGAGCATTTAAATTCTCATGTGATTTTGTTGTACCTGCAAGAGTTTTTTGGTGCACAATCTCGCTATGAGAGGTTTCAACCTCCAAAGAGTTGTTTCAGTGCAAAATAACTGAGGTTAATTAGTGGGTGAACACGTGTTAAAAATGATCAATTTAATTGAGAAGTTAGCACGATTGGGTTTCCTAATGGACCATGAACTGAGTATTGACTTAGTTTTACAATCATTGCCTCCTAGCTATTCGCATTTTGTGTTGAATTTCAACATGAACAAGCTTGAGGCTACATTGCCAGAGCTTGCAAATATGCTGACTAATGCTGAGCCTAGCATCAAAAAGGATAAAGGGCAATTAATGGTTATAGAATCTTCGGCACTTAGAAGAAGCATCTGAAGAAGAATAAGGCCCAAAAGGCCAAGACAACCAAGCGAACAAAAGGCATTAAGAAGAATATAGCCAAGAAGGATGCAGCCAAAGGAAAATATCACTTTGTGGCAAGGATGGGCACTAGAAGCGTAACTACAGGGCTTATTTGGCAAGTCTAAAAGAAAAGAAGCATACTGATGCTTTAACATCAGGTACATTCATAATTGAGATGTTTTCTTCTATTACTTCTTATTCCACTTGGGTATTGGATACTGGTTGTGGGTCTCATATTTGTATTAATATGCAGATGATAAGAAACAATAGAAGACTGGGGAAGGATGAAGTGATTCTATGCATGGGAATGGAGCAAAGGTTGGTGTATTAGCTGTAAGAATTTGCTTTTTATCTTTGCCCACAGGGCTTGTAATAGAACTTAGTAATTGTTACTTTGTACCGAACATAACAAAGAATATCATATCCGTTTCATGTTTAGTAATGAATGGGTATTCTTTTGAAATTGAAAATAAAGGTATTTCTATTTTTTGAATAAAATAATTAAAATGTTCTTTGGTTCTGCTGAATTGTTCAACGGAATTTATGTTCTTAATCTTCAAGCCCCTATTCTTAATATTGAATCAAAAAGATTAAAATCAAATAATTCTAGGGATTCGTACCTATGGCATTATCGCTTAGGCCATGTAAATGAAAATCGTTAACCAAGTTACATAAAGATGGATACTTGGGCCCATTCGATTGGGAATCGTTTGAGGAATGCGAGTCATGCTTACTTGGCAAGATGACCAAGTCACCTTTTACCGAAAAGGCAAGCGAGCAACTGAATATTTGGGTTTAGTACATTCGGATGTATGTGGACCCATCAACATTCAAGCCATAGGAGGTTTTTCTTATTTCATCACGTTCATAGATGACCATAGTAGATATGGTTATGTATATCTGATGAAGCACAAATATGAAGCCTTTGAAAAGTTCAAAGAATTTAGATGTGAAGTAGAAAAATAAACTAACAAGAGTATTAAGATACTTCGATCAGATCAAGGTGGTGAATATTTGAGCCATGAGTTCATAGATTATTTGAAGGAGAATGTGATTCTTCCTCAATGGACTCCTCCTGGTATACCACAACATAATGGTGTGTCAGAAAGGAGAAATCACACATTGTTAGACATGGTACGTTCCATGATGAGCCTTGCAGATCTTCCAAAAATGTTTTGGGTTATGCGCTAGAAATGCCGAATATACCTTAAACCGAGTTCCATCTAAATCGGTCAACTCCACTCCCTATGAGATATGGTATGGAAAGAAACCATCCCTTAATCATTTAAGGGTTTGGGGCTGTTACGCTTATGTGAAGTGTAATGAATCAGACAAGCTTGAAGCTAGATCTGATAAATGCAATTTTATGGGATATCAAAACAAACAAAAGGATATTACTTCTACCATCCACTTGAGAAAAAGGTGTTTGTCTCAAGAGATGCCATATTTCTAGAGAATGAGATTCTCACAATGGGTAGTGGGAGTAAGATTGAACTTAGTGAAGCTCAAAACCACAAATTAATATGACCCATTAGACGGAATGGAGCATATGCCGAATAGTTGGAGTTGAGTAGAGACTCAACCCACATTCAGGCAGTTGTATGAAAAGTAACAGGTGGCTCCAAGTACACACCAACTACGTAGATCTAGTAGGACAATTCACATCCCTAAGAGATATGCATTTCTTATAGAAGATGATGAGCCTACCAACTATAAGGAGGCAATGTCTAACATTAACTCCAAGAGATGGCTTGAGGCCATGAAATCTAAAATGGACTCCATGTATGACAACTAGGTATGGACCTTGGTTGATCCACCTGAAGGGGTAAAACCATTGGGTGCAAATGGTTTTCAAGAAGAAGACCAACATGGATGGTAATGTGATTACCTATAAGGCAAGGCTAGTTGCAAAAGGTTACAAGCAAAGACAAGGTGTTGACTTTGATGAAACCTTTTCACCTATAGCCATGCATAAGTCATAAGGATTTTGCTTGCAATAGCAGCATATTTTGACTATGAGATCTGGCAGATGGATGTCAAGACTGCCTTCCTAAATGAAAATTTAGAGGAGGATGTGTATATGACACAACCAGAGGGTTTTGAATCCATAGATCCTAAGAAAGTGTGCAAGCTACAAAGGTCTATTTATGGACTTAAGCAAGCCTCTAGAAGTTGAACATCCGATTTGATGTGACAATCAAAGAGTTTGATTTCATCAAAAATGAGGATGATCCATGTGTGTACAAGAAGGTTAGTGGGAGTGATATTATTTTCTTGATATTATATGTGGATGATATATTATTAATAGGAAACAATGTATCCTTCCTTAAAGAAGTGAAGGATTGGTTGTTAGATAAATTCTCCATAAAGGATTTGGGAGAAGCAGCCTATATACTTGGTATAAAGATCTATAGAGATAGATCTAGAAGGTTGCTTGGATTGAACCAATCCACGTACATAGATAAGATGCTAAAGCGGTTTAGCATGGAGGAATCCAAGAAGGGATTTCTGCCAATGTCGCGTGGTGTACATCTCTCCAAGGACATGAGTCCTAAGACCCAAGAAAAAGAGAGTACATGGATAGGATACCATACGCATCAGCAATTGGATCCATTATGTATGAGATGCTATGTACGAGGCCTGATGTTTCTTATGCCTTGAGTACATGAGTAGATATCAAGCAAATCCTAGTGAGAAACATTGGATGGCAGTCAAGAATATCCTTAAGTACTTACGAAGAACTAAGGATATGTTCTTGTTTATGGAGGACCCGACCTTATTGTTCAGGATTACATGATTCTAGTTTTCAGTCTGATGGAGATGATTATAAATCACAATCAGGCTACGTGTTTACACTCAATGGTGGTGCAGTCAGCTGGAAGAGTTCAAGCAAGAGATGACCGCCGACTCTACGACTGAAGCCGAGTACATTAGCATCAGATGTAGCTAAAGAAGCAGTTTGGATCAAAAAGTTTATCACTGAACTTGGAGTGGTTCCAAGCATTGTTAATCCAGTATTCTTGTATTGTGATAACAATGGAGCTATTGCGCAGCCAAGGAGCCAAGGTCTCATCAGAGGTCCAAACATGTACTTAGAAGATATCATGTAATTAGAGAAATCATTGAACGAAATGATATAAAAATAGAATAAGTCCCCACGGATGACAATATTGCCGATCCGTTCACTAAAGTCCTACCGCAGTAGAAGCATGATAGTCATGCTGAGTCACTTGGTATTAAATACATGGATGATTGGCTCTAGTGCAAGTGGGAGATTGTTAGTGTGTGCCTAGATCCAATCGGATTATATGCTAGTTTGTACACATTTCTTTATGAATGCAAATCAAATTTATTGGTTTCTTTATCTATGGTATTTTATATATATATTAGATATATTTAACCTGTGAGATAAAGTCCAAAAGAATGCAAACTATGCATATGAATTTGTAATAAAGATTACAAATTGTGAGATCCAAAATTGCACATTATGGTTTGATTCTTTAAATTTTTTAGTCGATGCATAGACAGGACTGGGCACTGTAAACGCCGATGAGACTAGCACATATTGCATATCTTCACCCTTATGGTGAGCAGCTGATCTCACAAGCTGAAGTATGGAGATACTTGGATAGGTGTGTGGATGTTTATTATTGTAACGATGCATTGGATGACTCGCACCGAGATCCATATGGATATTCTATATAGTGTCAATGGTTGATCTTTGATGATGGTGGTGCGAGTGATCCTTTGACTTGAGATCTTCATTGTACCTCATGTGTGGAATATCATGCTTTGACGACATGAAAATGTCACTCTAGCCATGGGTGGCAAATATGGTATCAATTGGGTATGACATGAAGCACATGAAGGTGGTGTTTGATCAAGATAGGATTCATCTCCCTTGATAGAAAGGGTTATATCCACGGCCACTTGATGGATTAAATTGACTGTTAAATCCTTGCAAGGTTGAGTTGGAATTTGAAATGGTTTTGAAGTTCTAATTCATATGAGTCAATTTTTCTGAGATCAAGTAAACAAAGATCAATTACATGGTTGACACATTCCATACCACTGATTGATCTGGGATATGTGACGAAGAGATTGAATCGTACGTAACCGTTCATGGACAGGTGTTGATGATCATGTCAACAAAACCCTTAACACTTGGGTGGTCATGATGCTTTGCTAGAGGCCGCTCATGATCTATAATCATGGATTCTTTGACTTAATCAAGGAGTTGATTTGGTTAAAGAATTGACTTGGACAAAGTGTTGATGAGGTCATCCTTAGGGTCAATATTAGAGACATGATTATTACCAACGTGTCAAGGGACCTAATGGGTCACACGTATTAAGGAGATTTTGGATGAATTTAAAATAAAAATTAAGTTGGACTTAATTCAAATTAGATGATCAATTAATTAGGATTGAGTTTGACTCAATCTTAATGAGAGAACATGAAATTGATGAATAGGATTCATCATAAAGAAAAGAATTTTGTGTTCAAGAGAGAGACCTTTTGTACATGTGATGTACATATGAAATTCATTAATTAGGCTTGATCCATGTGATGGATGGCTTAGATTAATTGAGATTAATAATATTGTATTTAATTGGGTTCATATGATGGCATGATTTGATTCATGGAAAATCAATTAAACCGAAGGCTGAAATCGTGCCACGTGGAGGATGGATCCATGCCCATGTGATGGATATGACCCATCTTCACGTCATGGAGGAGGGAACCTTATGATTTGGGGCATCATCATGAAGCCAAATGCAAGGTTGCGATGTTGGTTTCATGGGATAACCAATTTTCTATTTTTTAGGGATATGGTTTGGTGGTTGTAATCCTAACATTATCATGATAACAAATATTTTAATTTTTTTAGGATAATTTGTTATTAACTTGATATGGTTGAATGGATAGGTGGTTGAAACAAAACCCTCCTTTTTATGGAGCCACACAACCTCCTTTTCATGCATAAAAAGGGGAGAGATACCCCCTTCGAGAGACACGCTTAACTCCTCCCTTCTCTCTCTTAATGCCTAACACCTACTTTCTCTCTCTAAAACATCCTTTCTCTCTCCAGGACGTCTCTTTCTCTCTCTTAATTGATCAAAATTTGATCTTGATTAAGAAATTTTTCTTGATTTGAGAAATCAATTGAAAAAAAAGAGGCGCTAGCACACCTCGCAAGAAGGTTATCATCCAATCCTGAGAGGACATCATCCAAAGATCTACGTGTGGATCACCATTAGAGGTCGGACGCATGGATGGCTAGTGGTAAATTGTTTATCGGCTTCATCGGGCTTCATCCCCAATAAAGAACACATGTATGATCTATTATTAAATCATGTTATTTCTTGTTAACTGAATCTATTCCCTGAGGATCTTGGGCTTTGGGAATTAAATTCGTATTTATTTTATCTTTCGCTGCGTGTTATATGAATTTGATTCATATAAAATATACGAAATTTCCTTTAGAGCCGTTGCCTCAAGTTCCTTGTCTGCACTCATGGGACCTGCTCGGTGCTGAAGAGGGAGTGAAAGGGGAGCAAGAAAGCCAGCGGCGGGGAGTTGCTCTCGGAGCACGTCAGAGTTTGGATGGAGAAGAAGGTTCCATCCGGAGTGCCCGAGATAGAGTGCATTTTGCCTTTCCTCACCCATTCCCCAAAATTGGTAAGTTCTTAATGACTCCTTCTTGGAGATTCTTGGCTTCTAGGATTTCTGTAAGCTTTATTGGACCATTTTTTTTCTTTTCTGGATTTCTAGTATTAGAGAACTGTTCTGAATATACAAACTGCAGATGATGCATCTGTTCAAATGGTAGAAATGATGGTGCAGTCCCTTTGATTTTTCTTTTAAAATATTCACTTCTTTTAGAGCCATGTTGTTCCTTTTTTTTCACTTTAATCATCACTAATTTAGAACATATTATTGCAGGAAGAGGAAGAGAAAGCTCTAAATGCTTGGGAGAAATGAGTAGCATTTGTTCTTTCTAATCATGATAATGGATCCATTTTTGAAGCTTTAGGTGAATGTCTTATGAGCAATTCCTTGGAGATGGAAAAAAAATGCCTCATCATTGCCACTTGGCTAGCACATATGCTTAGTAGTCTTCCTGATACTTGCATAAGAACAATTGTTGTTGGATGGCAGATGGTGGCTACCTAATTGATAAGACTGAGGCTAGAGTTATACTCTATGTCCTTAAAATAATTTTATCTCGCAATGGTGCTTACGGTCAGTATGACGATTGTCTCCCAGGATATAACAGTCTCTTTTTGATAAAAGCAGCACTATAATTCACCAAAAAATTTGAACCAAGAATGCTACTCTCTTTTTAATGCACTATTGCTATACTACCCTTAGGAAAGTATGCAAATGCCTAAGAGATGACTCAATTCGGAATAAAATTGGATTAAATGAAAATGCTTGGTTTAGGGTCCTATTTATAGGTTTTAAGGTGCCCCTTAGAAGCAACCCTACGAATTTAATTTAATTTGAATTCTCTGATCGGATTTGATCAAAGGATGTGAAGGTTAAGGGCTTATCACCCTTGATATGCCCATTAAACATTGTGATTTTCATATCAGGCGATCGGATAAGCCTTTTCATGATCTGAAAGGTAGTTTCTTTGATCAGATAAGGCAATTCCACGATCGGATAAGTCATAGCGCGGCTATGATATGTCTTTTCACGATCTCTTATCATAACGGCTTGATCGGAGCGACGCCTTATCTCCAACCGTACGATCGGATGGATGCTTTATCACTAACCGTAGGATCGGAGGAGCGCCTTATCACCAACAGTCCTGTTGACCGGTAAACCGATGGGTGTGAGCCGTTGGATCGCGATCGCGATTTGATCACCGCATCTCGACCCTTCATCCGATCGATCAATGATCAATTGATCTCAGCCCCTTATCTTGATCCAATCAGTCTTCACCGTCGGATCCTCATGATCTAGAAAAAATTTAAAGCCCCTCAAGCTTCTCGCGACGATGCGTGCAAAGTGCCCTTTGCACACGTGCGTGCGCGCATCACCCTCAAGCTCTCCACTTATGGTGAGCCTAAAGAACTTAAGCTTCAAGAAAGTGGTTTCCATATAAGTGAACCTTCCTTTCTTAATTTTTTCGATGTGGGACTAAATATTTCCATAATTTTTCATTCACACACATAAAGAGGTAATGGGTTTTCAAGACCCATTAGGGTATTGGTCTATTTTGATCCATTGCCCAACAATTGCAAGTAATTGCTTTTTTAATCCATTTGTTAACATTGTCCAAACATCTAGGAACCTTGAGGAGAAGGTTCTCGCTGCCTTCGCTTTAAAAGCTTTATTATTGATCCAGGTGACAGTAATTGTTTATAATTTTTTGATTTGTTTTCCTTAAAAAGATATTTTTCCTTTTTAAGGTGCTTTCTGCAGTTTGTTGTTCCCAACTATACTTTTGAAATTTCTAAATCATGATCTCATATTCTCTTAAGAAGTTTGAGATACATGCCACAGAAATTTGCAATCCCTTGAGAGAGCTTAAGAGGCATTCATCAGTGGTCGCATATTTGTTGAAAGCAATAATGAACATGCCATCTATTGACACAGTGAGAAAAATGACCTGTGCTCTCTAAAATTTCTTTTAATTAGGCGTAATAGAAAGCTCTGCATTTAGTTAAGCTTCTTATTTTCAGAGAGAGAGAGAGAGAGAGAGAGTTCTTTTCTTGCAATGAGCTATTTGAGATCAACTCCATTGCTAATGGGGAAGTTCAATCATTGATCTATTGAGAAGGTCGCCCTTTTAGCAGCCACTCTGATGGAACTATTAAGGTTCTCTCTCTCTGCACATCTCTCCTAGCAAACACCATGTATACATTTCTTAGTCTTTTTCATGTTTAATGGATCCATGCTTCTTTCATGTAAATTGGTAATTTTCCTAAACTTGTAACAGGTTTGCTCTATCTTTATTGGGGAACTAATAGCACTTAATTTGATCAATAAAAATGCTTATTAATTAGCATGGAAGAGATAAAGGTGAATAGGATTTCAAATGGATGGTTTCCTTGCTCAACGAGCTTTGTGTTGCATCCTAGGTGTGGGGAACTGGGAGGAGGTCTTTGAAATTGATTTAGGAAGTCCGTGCACACTTAAAGGGAGTCTCACACGCTTCTACATTCCACCCTCAGGGGACAAGTTTTACAGTGGTTACTTAATAAAACAATTCGAGTAAGTACCTATTTATATTCCAACTTATAAATCTGCTGATTTTAGGAATCAGATTTGATTGCTAAAAGATTAGAACGTTATTATGTGGATCAATTATTTTCAGCTCTTTATAACTCTGGGTAAGTACTTTTTTAATGAAAATTGATACTTTTGATATTAAGTTATTAATTATTATTATTATATTTATGAAGAGATCACGGTTCCTGATGGTTATTGATCCTCATGGGGATAAAATATATTTTTGTGATTCTATTGGACATTCAGAGGAAAAAGAATTAATATTATTAATATGTAAGTATTTATTTCTTTATTTTGTAGTAGTAATTTTTTTGGGTTATATTATTTGAGTCTCATACTATTATTATACTTTGATACATCAGTGCACTCAAAATATACAATGCTAAAGCTGACTGAGTTGCAAGAAAAATACTTACTTGGAAGTCAATTAAGGTATATTGAGTTGTATATTCTTTTTTCTAATTCATAAAATTAGATCTTTTTTGTTTGAATCTTATAAAAACTTTTAAATTTATTTTTCAAGTGTCTTAAGCAACCATCAGGTATTAAATGTGGCTATTATGTTATCATATATATGAAGGATGTAATCCCCGTATTTCGTTAACTGCTCGTGAGAATTGATCATGAGATCGGAACGATTGACTCCAGGGACTCCTGCAGTTGTGCGAGGTGTTTGAATTTCAAACCCCGGGATATGATTACCTAATCGCAAAACTTAATCGCGATATTCCTGGAATGGATAACGCCTGACGATTGTATTTTCAAATATCCCGTAACTAACGGAGTCCCAAATCCCTTGATTTGAGGAGTTTGCATTGCCTTTAAAGGATCACGCGAACGCCTCCTTCCCATCATCCTCGAACGCCTCCTTCCCATCATCATCGTGCACGCTTCTGCTCTTGGTAAGTTCCCCTGTTCATGCCTGGGAGGGAGAAAGAGAGAAAGTCAAGGAAGAGAGAGAGAAGAAACCAAGCGCAGGGGAGACACGACGTCTTTCCCTGTGCCGGTTTTGGTTCAGGCCCGGCGGCATGCCCGCCGCCTCGTCGGGCCTGAGCCTTGGCCGACCGCCACACCGGCACCGGGGATGACGTCCAGTGGGGTGCCGGAGGCAAGAGAGAGATAGAGGGGGGGATTAGAGATGAGAGAGAAAGAAAGCCTGGGACGGACGTGCAACCGGTTTGACCCTTGGTTTAGGCCCGGCGGCTTGCTCGTAGCCTTGTCGGGCCTGGGCGGTGGTCGGCGACCTCCACCGGCGCCAGACGTTCGTCCGGTGGAGGCCCGGCCGGCCATAGTGGCCGGTTGTGCCGCCAGCACAGTAATGTGCCGCAGCGGATCGTGAGTGAGGAAGGAGAATCATGAGAGAAATTAGAGAGAGAGAATGAGAGGGGAGGCTAGTCACGGCGGCGGCCGGCTTTGGTCCGGCCATCGGTGGCCGGGCCGCCTCCAATTTGGTCAACGGCAGCCCCGGCCGCTAGCACACCATGCCCCCTGTTTCGGTTGAAACAAGGGAATAACATGGAGAAGAAAGAAAGCTTGGGCCGGCTGGGCTGCCTTAATTTGGGCCATGTTGGGCCGGTTCAGGAGCTCTGTTTGAGCAGCATTTTGGGCCCTGTATCGGACCAAAAATGACAAAGTAAATATATGGCCTGAATCATGATTGAATCTAGTTTCTTTGGATATTTTTAAATCCCTATTTGGGCAAATATGTTGAGAGATATTCGAGCCCAAAGTTGGGCCCGTGAAGTGGTCTTGATAGAGTTTTAAGAATCATTTTATTATTCAGATTTTAGAAATTTAATAATGTAAAATGATACTGTAGGTACCCAAGTGTCCAAATAGCTGGGTTATCAATTAGAATTTGCATATTGAGGTAAGTAAGCCAAGTATTATAATTTTATAGATTATTTAATTTATAAATTATGAATTTACAATTAGGTGCATGTTTATGAAATGTGAAAAATGAACTTCATTTATTCTAAATTAATGTATAGTACCACGAATTTATAAATAAGTATTTGTTATGATATGACTTATATGAGTACATGCAAAAATGTAATTATGTTAATTTTATAAATTATGTTGGTACTATCGAGATGATAATATACAGATGACTGTAAAATTTAGTGTATGTGTCGCCGCGGTTCTTATATGACTTAAAATGCCAAGTGATACGTGACCCACCTCCACAGGGGAAGATATGTGGAGGACACACATCCGTAGGATGTGTTTTGATGACAGATTATGATATGGCATAACACTGGTACCAGGATCCTTCCTCTTAGGGGACATTTAAGAGTGATACACAAGATGAGTATTGTAGGGCCGTGGGATACATAAAGAAAAACAATGACAGTATAAACAGTGTTTGGTTTACATTGCATATTCTAGTATTTATTATTTAGTTAAGCTTTTGAATTATTTTGATCTGATGATAAGTATATGTTGATGGCATGATAAATGTAATTTGAAATTGTATTAGGCTTACTTATTGAGTGTGAGCTCGTAGAATTCTCACAATGTTTTCAGAGCCTCAGGAATGAAGAAGGATATTTGGGATAGACGGAGCTTCTATTAAATAAACTTAGTTCCATTATATTGATATAGTTCAGTATTGCTTGTGTGTAGGGCAGGTAGCCCAAGACTGATAATTATGGTTTGAAATAAATCATGGATTTGAATTTTTGCTCTTATTGATTTATGTGATGAAGTTCGAGACGCCTTGCATGCCTGGCATGCGGCGGGTTGTCACCCTAGCTCGGGTTTTGGGACTGGGGCGTGACAAAGGAGATCATTGAGAATCATATCATTTTAACTGATGAAAAGGTATGTTATTATTGCGTACATGATTTATATAAGTAGTACTTTTTATAGTTTAAAATTTTTATGTCATGTGTTATTTAGTGCACTTTTAGTAACTATATATATATATATATATATATATATATATATATATATATATATATATATATGTAGTTTGACGAGAAAAAAACTTATAAATAAGAAGAGATCGACATTTGCGCAGAGAATGGGTCGAGTACTTGCAAGGTTTCATTTGAAGAAATGTTATGAAAACGTTTATTTAAGTTTGGATCATCTGAAAATGTTATGGATATTTGTATGACAGTATTAGGTATTTTAATTCAATGTATATGAGGTTTTTTTTTACTTTTAACTTCTAAATGTATTTAAAGACTACATTTTTTTGACTTTTAACTATAATTTTGATAAAAACGTAGTCTAAGTACATTTAAAGACTATATTTTTTGACTTTTAACTATAATTTTTGATAAAAACGTAATCTTTTGTATAGTTACAGACTATAATTTCTGATAAGAACGTAGTCTAAATGTATTTAAAGGCTTTTTTTAAAAACTTTAACTACGTCTATAAACGTAGTCTAAAAGAGGGACTTTTAACTACAGTCATACTTTTAACTACACTCATCTAGACAACTATTTAAAAACGTAGTCTAAAAGAGGGACTTTTAACTACAGTCGTACTTTTAACTACACTCATCTAGACAACTATTTAAAAAATATAGTCTATATATAAAAGACTACATTTTTAGACATAGTCTAATTAACTTTTTATGGTAGTGTAATACTGCATTCAAGGCTTTTTGCGTTGAGTTGGGTATCGGCCATCGTTTTACTTCTGTCGGGCATCCACAAACCAATAGAGAAGCAAAAGTCATGAATCGGACCATCCTTCGGGGACTTTGAACCCATCTGGATAAGTTTAAAGGCAAATGGGTGAAGGAACTCCCTAGTGTATTGTGGGCATATCACACGACTCCAAGGATCCCCATAGGGGAGACTCCTTTTAGTCTTGTCTTCGGATCTGAAGCGGTCATTTCGATGGAAATTGATCTTCCAAGCCCTCGGATGGAATCATATAATGAAGAAGATAATCCTGATCAACTAAAGGCCAACTCAACTTCATCGACAAGATCTGGGACCACGTGCGGCTCAAGATGGCTATCTTTCGCCAGCGAGCAGCAAATATTACAATGCCCAAGTTTGCATCAAGACATTCCATCCAGAAGATTTAATCCTCAAATGGGCCGAGATATCCAAGCCAACCGAAGGAGGCAAGCTATCTCCAAATTGGAAGGAGCCCTACTGAGTTATCGAAGCACTTTGCTAAGGAGCATACTGACTCGAGAAGCTCGATAGGTGGACGATCCTGCTTACTTGGAATGCGGACAACCTTCATCGGTATTATTAATAGTGAGTGCACTTAGCCAATGAATATAAAAAAAGTTTTCAGTTTCATCCTTCTATTCAGTTTGAAAAATGTTAAAAGAACCTCAACGACCTTGTGATCGTAAAGACACCCTCGGGCCGGCATCGAGAAACCCCTAAGGTAGTTCGGGTCCTATGGTCTTGGTGGCCCCGAGACAAACTCTCGGGCCAGCACTGAGAAACCTCCATGGTAGTTTTCAAAAGGACCTCGGTGGTCCCATGATTGTAAGGACACCTCCAGGTTGGCACCGAGAAACCCCCGAGGTGGTTCAAGTCCTATGGTCTTGGCGGCCCCGAGTTAAACTCCTGGGCCAGCAACAAGAAACCACTGTGGTAGTTTTTAAAAGGACCTCGGCGGCCCCGTGATCATAAGAACACCTCCGAACCGACAATGAGAAACCCCCGAGGTAGTTCAAGTCCTACGTTCTCGGTGGCCCCGAGTCAAACTCGCAGGCTGGCATCGAGAAACCTCCATGGTAGTTTTCAAAAGGACCTCGGCAGCCCCGTGATCATAAGAACACCCCCGAGCTGGCACCGAGAAACCCCCGAGACGGTTCAAGTTCTACGGTCTCGGCGGACCCGAGTCAAACTCCTGGGTTAACACCGAGAAACTCCTGTGATAGTTTTCAAAAGGACCTCTATGGCCCCATGATCATAAGGACACCCCTGGACCGGCACCGAGAAACCCTCGAGGCGATTCAAGTCCTACGGTCTCGGCGGTCCTGAGTCAAACTCTCAGGCCGGCATCGAGAAACCCCCATGGTAGTTTTTAAAAGGATCTCAGTGGCCCCGTGATTGTAAGGACACCCTTGGACTGGCACCAAGAAATTCTTGAGGCGGTTCAAGTCCTACAGTCTCGGTGGCCCCGAGTTAAACTCCCAGACCGGCATGGACCGGCACCGAGAAACCCTCATGGTAGTTTTCAAAAGGACCTCAGCAGCCTTGTGATTGTAAGGACACCCCCGAGCCAACACCAGAAAACCCTTGAGGAATTTCAAGTCCTATGGTCTCGGCAGCCCCGAGTCAACTCTCGAGCCGGCATTGAGAAACCCCTGGGGTGATGGCTACCATCAGCATTCAAGGAACACTTCAGCAAAAGCCCGAGAGACTAAGGCAAACCTAAACGTTCCTATGAAGCGCATCAAATTACTGACTCTCTGAATATACTCAAAAGACCGAAGGTGCATCTCGTCAAGCCTAAAGGTTAAAGCCAAAATGTGATCACCAAAAGACTAAGGCCCTACAAAAATATAAGTTCATCATGGTTGGACAAAATATTTCTTTCATTAATTTCATAACATTGTCATACAAAAGACCGACATTAGTCGGATTACAAAGTGTTTTAAAAAAAGAAAAGAAATAAACTCTAAGGTTCGGAGGGTCCCGGTCTTCGGATCCCCTCTCCATTGCTCTTCGGATCCCCCTCTCCATCCTCAGGCCGAAGGCGTTCAAGGCCGCTTATTTTGAAGATCCGCAAGATCCTCTCTTTACACCTCTTGAAGCTGTGGGAGAAGGCATCCATGGTTGCTTCACTCAACTCCGCGACAAAGTCAGTGGAGCCTTTGTACTGCTCCATGGCCTCCCGAGCTTAGGCTTCGGCGGTAGCTACCTTCTCCGCAGCTTGGGCCTCGTTGGCAGCTACCTTCCTTGCAGCTTTGGCCTCGGTAGCTGCCAATTTTTTCATTGCTTCTCGGGCTTGAGTCTCGGCGACGGTCTTCTTCTCCCAGAAGGTTCGAGCGTCTACCTCGGCAAGAGCATGATTCTCCATAGCAGCCCGGGCTTTGGACTCGGCCTTGTCGGCCCTCTCCTCAGCATGTTCCAATTTGAGAAGAGCATCTTTCAGCCTCTCCTCAGTCGGCCTAAGCCTCATCATGGCATCCACTAGCTTGGCCTCGGCAACTCTAGCCTTGCTATCGGTTACCTCTACCTGGGCCTTCAGAAAGCGGTTTGTTGACCCAATTATTGATTTTGATGATTAACAAAAGCCATGAGTATATTCACATTATTTCTGACAAATTTATGGAGTGTTTCAAGTATTAAGAAAGTTTAACAATTCAAATATCACTCAAAATTAATTTTAAGATGAGTTTCTAAGATGAGTTTCAAATTGTATTTTTCAAAAGTTCAGACCTTGGAGTCGACACCTATAAGTCAGGAGTCGACACATGGACGTATAAGAATAGTTCTCAAAATTTGGCATGGTCTGGAGTTGACACATAGATGTCGGGAGCCGACTCTAACCTGAGAGACAGAAGTATGCTTTTCTGCGTTAGTTTCTAGAGTAGACAACATGGTGATTCCTAAACCGGAAACGGAATGGGATGAACATGATAAGAAGTTGGCTCAGCTCAATGCTAAAGCCATGAATGTTTTGTATTGTTCATTAGATGTAAATGAATTTAATCGAATTTCTACATGTATTTTCGCAAAAGAAATTTGGGATAGATTAGAAGTTACCCATGAGGGTACTAATCAAGTAAAAGAATCAAAAATTAATATTTTGGTACATAAATATGAACTATTTAGCATGGATCAAACTGAAACAATTACATGCATGTACACAAGATTCACTGATATTGTAAATGGCTTGAAAAGTCTTGGTAAGAC
Organism: Calamus simplicifolius; assembly: GCA_900491605.1. Lineage (NCBI taxonomy): Eukaryota > Viridiplantae > Streptophyta > Magnoliopsida > Arecales > Arecaceae > Calamus > Calamus simplicifolius. Next base: position 344,797 of record UESW01004034.1, read on the forward strand.
TTATACTAATTCTGAACTTGTGCGTAAAATTCTTAGGTCTCTTCCAAGATCATGGAAAGCGAAGGTGACTGCAATCCAAGAAGCCAAGGATTTAAATGTTTTACCTTTGGAGGAGCTACTTGGATCCTTAATGACCCATGAGCTGACTATGAAATAACATTAAGAGGAAGAAGTCAAGAAGAAGAAAACTATTGCTCTTAAGGCTGCAGAAAGTAAGAAAGCTGCAGTGATAATGATGATGATGAGGAGACTGCACTCCTTGCAAAGAAATTCAAAAGATTCATGCAAAGAAGGAGATCCTTCCACAAGAAAAAGTCTGGAACAAAAATGAAGGAGAGAAAGAGAAAGAAAAGGACAAAGAAAAGAAAAAGAGCCCATAATATGTTATGAGTGCAAGAAACCGGGGCATTTCAGATACGACTATCCTCAATTGAAGAAAGCTTACAAGAAGAAGGCTTATGTTGCAACATGGAGCGATAGCGAAGAATCCTCTTCCGAAGAGGAACAAAAAGAAGTTGCAAACATTTGCTTCATGGAAAACAACGACGACGAGGTAAGTACCGAAATCCTCAATAATAATTTTACATTTGATGAATTATATGAAGCTTTCAATGAATTAGTCAATGATTTTAAAATTCTGAAAAAGAAAAATAAGTTTTTGAAAAATGAAAACTTAAATCTGTGTAAAGAGAAAAATGAATTAACACTTGAAGTTAAGGACTTAAAAGATAAAAAGGAGAGATTTCTAAAAGAAAAAGAATCGATCATGAATGAAAACCTTAACTTAAAGAAAGAAGTTGAAAAATACAAGAACATAGTCAATAAATTTACATATAGCTCTGAAAAACTGAATTTACTTTTAAGTAATCAACGGGCTGTTTTTGATAGAGCTGGATTAGGATATAGACCAAACATGAAACAAAAATTTATAAATAATTTCTTTGTTAAGAAAATAAATGATGTTACATGTTACAATGCAACAAGAAAGGTCATAAATCTTATGAATGTAATGCAAGAAAAAGTAACAAGAAATTAAATGTTGAAGGAAAGAAAATATGGGTTCCAAAAGGAACAATCCTTTTTGCTACTAACCATGAAGGACCCAAGAAGGCTTGGGTACCTAAATATAAGACTTGATCATTTTGCAGGAGTGTCTTGCGGCCAAAAGATCAAAGCAAAAATGGTATCTCGATAGTGGCTGCTCAAGACACATGACGGGTGACAAGGATCAATTCATCACCCTTGAAAGCAAAAGAGGAGGAGTTGTTACGTTTGGTGACAATGGCAAAGGTCCAAATCATGGGGTTTGGTAAAATTCAAATAACTCCCTCCACATTTATTGAAAATATCTTATATGTTAATGGTTTAAAGCATAATCTAATTAGTATTAGCCAATTGTGTGATAAAGGTTTCAAAGTATCATTTGAAGCTTCTATTTGCACGGTTTCTAATCCCATTGATAATAGCATTGTATTTATTGGAAATAGAAATGGCAATGTATACTTGATTGATTTAGACAATTTGTCTACTAGTAATCATTGCTTAGTTGCTGATAATGCTAGTATGAATGAGATTGGATGGCTGTGGCATCGTAGATTAGGTCATGCAAGCACACACCTAATTTCAAAATTAATTAGAATGGATTTAGTAAAAGGCCTTCACAACTAGATTTTGAAAATAACAAAGTTTGTGATGCATGTCAATTTGGAAAACAAACTAGAAACTCTTTCAAAACTAAAAATATTGTTTCCACTTCTAGGCCACTTGAACTACTTCACATGGATCTCTTTGGACCTACTAGAACCACTAGTCTAGGAGGAAAGAAATATGGTCTTGTGATAGTAGATGATTATTCTAGATTCACTTGGGTATTGTTTTTAGCTCATAAGGATGAGACCTTCCCAATTTTCTGAAATTTTTCAAGAAGGTCACAAATGAGAAAAACAATACCATAGTGTCTCTTAGAAGTGATCATGGCACCGAATTTGAAAATCATTTATTTAAAACTTTTGCATTGAAAATGGCATCCATCATAATTTCTCTGCACCTAGAACACCTCAGCAAAATGGAGTTGTAGAAAGAAAGAATAGAACCTTAGAAGACATGGCCCGTACCATGCTATGTGAAAGCCAACTCCCAAAGTACTTCTGGGCGAAGCTATAAACACGCATGTTACATTCTTAATAGAGCTTTAATTAGGCCAATCCTTAAGAAAACTCCTTATGAACTATGGAATAATAGAAAACCAAACATTAGTTACTTTCATGCATTTGGTTGTAAATGTTTCATTCATAATAATGGTAAAGATAATCTTGAAAAATTTGATGCAAAATCTGATGAAGGCATATTCTTAGGATATTCAACATCTAGTAAAGCCTATAGAGTGTTTAACAAGAAAACTTAATTGTAGAAGAATCTATTCATGTAGTTTTTGATGAATCTTTAGCATCGAGTTCGAAAAGATTGATGATGAGGAAGATACAAATTTACTTGAGAGAGATATTGAAAATTAAATATAGATGTATCTTCAGATCATGAACAAGAAGCTAAAGATGATGAATCTCCTAGTGTTGATGTTGTTGATACTAATCATAATGATGTAGATCTTCCTAGAGATTGGAGATATGCTATGGTCATCCAAAGGAATTAATTATAGGTGATCCATCTCAAGGAGTAAGAACTAGATCATCAATGAGAAATATCAATAATCATCTTGCATTTGTATCTCAAATTGAACCTAAAACTATTGAAGAAGCTGAAAAAGATAATAATTGGATGTTAGCTATGCAAGAAGAATTAAATCAATTTACTAGGAACAAAGTCTGGACCCTTGTAGATAGACCTAAAGATCATTCAGTTATAGGATCAAAATGGGTATTTAGAAATAAATTAGATGAAAATGGCATAGTAATTAGAAACAAAGCTAGATTAGTCGCAAAAGGATATAATCAAGAAGAAGGAATTGATTTTGATGAAACTTTTGCACCTGTAGCTAGATTAGAAGCAATTAGATTATTACTTGCATTTGCATGTCATATGAAATCAATTTATTTCAAATGGATGTTAAAAGTATATTTTTAAATGGATTTATAAATGAGGAAGTTTTTGTTGAACAACCACCTGGTTTTGAAGATCATAAATTTTCAAATCATGTTTTTAAATTGCACAAAGCACTTTATGGTTTAAAACAAGCACCTAGAGCTTGGTATGATAGGTTAAGCAAATTTCTAATCGAAAATAATTTTTCTAGAGGAAATGTTGATAAAACACTATTTTTGAAAAGAAAAGATAAGGATTTATTAGTAGTACAAATATATGTTGATGATATTGTTTCGGTGCTACTAACAATCTCTTGTGTCAAGAATTTGCTAAGTTAATGCAGGGTGAATTCGAGATGAGCATGATGGAGAACTCAATTTCTTCCTGGACTCCAAATCAAGAAAGAGAGGGAATCTTCATCAACCAAGCAAAGTACACAAAGGAAATCCTCAAAAAGTTTGGGATGGAATCAATCAAACCCCTCGGAACACCAATGAGTCCTTCATGCAAACTAGACAAAGATGAAGATGGTAAGCCAGTTGATCAAAAATATTATAGAGGTATGATCGGATCACTACTTTACTTAACGGCAAGTAGACCTGATATCATGTTTGCTGTTTGCTTATGTGCTAGATATCAATCTGAACCTAAAGAATCACATTTAATTGCTGTAAAAAGAATACTAAGATACTTGAGTGGAACCAAAAATGTAGGTTTATGGTATTCTAGAGACTCAACACTAAATTTGATTGCTTATTCTGATTCTGATTATGCTGGTTGTAAACTAGATAGAAAGAGTACAAGTGGAGCATGCCAATTTTTAGGAAGTAACTTAATCTCTTGGTTTAGCAAAAAGCAAAATTCGGTTGCATTATCAACTGCTGAAGCAGAATATGTTGCAGCTGGAAGTTGCTGTGCTCAAATCCTTTGGATTAAGCGACAACTTGAAGATTATGGCATAACACTTGATAGAACTCCTATTAGATGTGATAATACTAATGCAATAAACCTAACTAAAAATCCAATTCAACATTCAAGAACTAAGCACATTGAAATTAGATATCATTTCATTAGAGAACATGTAGCTAATAATGACATTTGTCTAGAATATGTTAATAAAGGAACAATTAGCCGATATATTTACAAAACCTTTGAGTGAAGAGAGATTTTGTTATCTTAGAGGAGAGTTAGGGATTTGTGATCCGTTGGAATGACTCGAAACCCTTAAGTTCAATTATCTAGATTTCATTCAATATCTTAAAAATTTCTTCATGATTTTAAGGAAAATTCATCTAGATTGTTGAACCAATTGATTCTCCATATTCCAAGGATTTTTATCATATTTATTGATTTTTATTTTGATGAGTTTTGGATTTCTGAAACTCTTATCTATTTTTGAATCTGTCTTGGAGTCGACACCTCAATCTTTGGAGTCGACACCTTATTTCTGTGTCGCTCTCGGTCAGGGACCTTGGAGCCGACACCCGCTTTAGCGGAGCCGACTCCAGTTCGGGCGCTAACCATTTTAGCGAGTTGGAGTCGACACCCGACTTTGCGGGAGTCGACACCTAGTGGACCCTTTTCGACTATTTAGGGCCGAGTCGACACCTCTTCGACCTAATCTTACTCAAATCGTCTCAAATCCTCTCTAAACCCTATAAAACTTGAGATTCCTTCAATTAATCATTCCCTAGGATTCCATGGCACCTAAGAGAAGGGGAACGATCTATGGTGGTCCGGTGGCAACGAGAAAGCGGACGGCGAGACGCCCTATTCGTCAACCGTCGCCATCTTCGGATTCTTCATCCTCGTCCTCTACTCCTAGTTCGATTCAGATCCTTCCTCACCTCCTTCACCACACATTGACACTCTAGCCGATGGATGATTACAATGGGAAGAAAGGTCAATTTCGGATTTTTTGAAGATGAGGGATTCGCTATTGGACGACAACTAAAGGAAATTGGTTGGGAAAAGGTGTGTTCTTTAGACATTCCAACATATCCTGCTTTAGTTAAAGAATTTTATCAAGATTTGTCAAGAGGAGATGGTGGCATAGTAAGTGTTGTAAGAGGAAAAAGGATACATCTTACTTCGAGATTCTTGGAAACCTTCTTGAGATTCCTACTCTTGGACCTATTGCGAACTCTCACAGTGATAGGTCAGGAGCTTTGTCAAGGATGTTAGGAAGAGATGTTGTTGATTTTGAGGAAATCAGGGCAAATTAGTTGCCTCTTGAGCTTAGATTGTTACATAATATTTGTAGTCGATTTTATTCCCTAAGACTGGTAGGTTCGAGTATGTCTCGGAGCGAGACATTGTGATCATGGATAGTGTTTTGACTGGACAGCCTATTAATCTACCTGGCATGATGATTTGGTACATGCAGAGGCTGGTGGCAAGAAGAGATATTCCTTACCCTATGGCATGATCCTAACCTTAGCATTCCGAAGTCAGGGTGTAGTTATCTTAGAAAATGAACCTAAAAAGAACCTAAGGCACACATATTACTACAGCATCGCTACTGTTCATCGCATGGGGTTCATTAAGGTCAATGGGAACTAGGAAAGGAAAGGTCATTCAGAGGACAGGGCAGCTGAGATTGGAGCTTCAGCACCATCAGAAGCTGGACCATCCATGAGACATCCTTCACCGGAGCCTAGCAGACCAAAGCCTTCACCGACACCTATGCCTGCTTCAGTTCCGAGTGCTTCTGGTTTTTCTGAGTTACAATTAGAGCAATTGAAGACTTTGTTGGCTGAACATGAAGAGAAGATGAATAATAGTTTTAAAATAGACTTTTGAGTTTAAAAGATTCATTTTACTCCTTAGAAGACAAAGTGAACAAAATAGGATCCTCTCTTGGAACTTCTTCTGAAGCCCTAAAATATGATTTAATGAATATTTTTGACAAGATCAAGGATATTGCTGGTGATTCTGACATATATTCTAGAAGCAATATAGAGCTACAAGAGAATATAAGAGATGCAGCTGACTTGGTTCAAAACAGCTTAAATGATTTTATGAAGATTCAAAAGGAAGGAATGGAAAAGATCTTAGAAGGACTGAAGAAACGCTTCCGTTTTTTATTTTAAAGTTTTAGTTTGCTTTACACTTTGATGTAATAGAATGTTTTGATGTAATGTTTTGATAGAATGTTTTGATGTAATGTTTTGAGGTAATGAATTTTGATGTAATGGAATGTTTTGATGAAATCTTTTGATGCAATGAAATTTCTTTGAATTAATATTATCTTATTCAATGAGTTCACTTGAGGTTGAATGTTAACCTTTTTGTTGATAACAAAAAAGGGGGAGAGAAGATATTGTATATGCATTAAAAACACTTAAGTAATTTGATTAAGTTGATTATTGCATGAGTTTTTGATTTTCAAAGGGAGAGAAATGAAATTAAGGGGAGAGAAATGAAATTTCAAAATGAAACGGTATATAAGGAGAGAAAATTTTATTTTGAGTTTCATAGGGGGAGCTACCTCATTTAGGGGGAGCTTAACTATGATAACTTAATCATGCATATACTCAATGTTTTTGTCATCATCAAAAAGGGGAGATTGTTGACCCAATTATTGATTTTGATGATTAACAAAAGCCATGAGTATATTCACATTGTTTCTGACAAATTTATGGAGTGTTTCAGGTATTAAGAAAGTTTAACAATTCAAATATCACTCAAAATTGATTTTAAGATGAGTTTCAAATTGTAATTTTCAAAAGTTCAGACCTTGGAGTCGACACCTATAAGTCAGGAGTCGACACATGGGCGTATCAGAACAGTTCTCAAAATTCGGCACGGTCTGGAGTCGACACATGGATGTCGGGAGCCGACTCCAACCTAAGAGACAGAAGTATGCTTTCTGCGTCAGTTTCTGAGCCGACATATGGAATTTGGGAGTCGACACCTAAGATTCAGGAGCCGACACCTAGAATGAGTGGAGCCGACTCTAACCTGAGCACAGAGAGCGTATTTTGAGCCATATTCAGAGTCGACACCCTCTGTTTCGGGAGACGACACCTGGATGCGGAGAGCCGACACATAACTTATCGGGAGCCGACCCCTCAACGAAAACTTTATTACCATTTTTGGATACACGAAGTGGAGCCGACACATGACTTCAACCTGATAGAAACGGATTTTCAAAGTGTCAGAACGCCTCCAACGGTAACATTTTCTCACCTAATTTCTAACGGCTATTTTTCTTGTGTAGGAGCAATCCAAGGACAGAAATAACGGCTAGTTTTCCACCTAATCTAGATTAAAGAAAATCTATAAAAAGGGGAGAACGGAACGTTTAAAAGAAGAACAAGAACAAAAAAAAGGGAGAAAGATCAAAAAAAATTGAGATATTCAAGAGAGCCATTTCAAAAAGAGAAATCTCTGTGAGCTCGCCCATCTTCTAAAGAAAGATTCAAAAGAAATCCAAGGCGTACAAAGTTCAATTTCAGAGGATTTTAAAGAAGGAAAAGAAGAAGCCAAAACCTATTTTTCCATCTTCTCAACAACATATTCCTGGGTGAATCTGAGCTGGAGCTTGATTCAACCTTTCAAAGGAGAAGCGGAAAAGAAGAAAAGAAGCCAAGCCTACATTCAAATCACTTCAAACAGGCTTTTCTATTCCCTGTCTATTTATATTGCATATTCGCTCATTTGAGGAGCAGTTTGTCATTGTAAACATTAATTGATTTCATTTGATTGCTAATTCAATCGGGGGATTGAATTAGTGGAGGTGGTATACCTCGGGTCAAGCTAGATATAGCTTGAGGTTGGGTTTTGTGCTGGTAAGCCCGGAAAAACCGGCTGGGTTCGTTGTGATCCGGGTAAAACAACAAGTTTGAGTTGTGAGCTTGTAAACAACTCGATTATAATCAAGATGATTATAGTGTGGACCCAAGTGAAGCTTGGGAGTGGACGTAGGTGTTGGTTACACCAAACCACTATAAAATCTTTGTGTTTGTAGTGTTTTGATCTCTCTCTCTCTTCTTTAATTGCTTGTGCTTAGCTTCGATTAACTCCATCTGTTTGCATACTTTGATATCAATCGATTTAATTTTAAAAAAGTTAAAAATTTTTTAAGAACCCAATTCACCCCCCCCCCCCTCTTGGGTTGCCATCTGGGCCAACACGGCTCCCCTCCTGAGCGGCTCGGAGGTCATTGGCTGCCTTCTTCTCTCGCTCCTGGACCACGACCAATTCCTTAGCCAAGCCGTCAGCCCAGGTTTTGGTGGCCTCGGCGCAGATGTCCCAGAGAACAAAGAGGTCATTGGACATCTATTTGAAGTAATCAGTTAAAAATTTTAAGTCGTTCCAATACAAAGGGAAAACAAAGTCAACAGACATACCTGAAGGGCAGCGATGAAGAGAGTGTCAAGAGCTTCCGTAATGGGAAAACAGAGGAGCTCACCTTGGAAGCCTGGGAAGCTAGACCACCTTAGTACATGCTCCGTCAGTCGATCATGGTTCATTGCAGTCACCCAAGATGGCCGACTCCTGGGTTCGCCGTTAGGGGGCCCCTCCTTCCTCCGGCAACGGTTGGTTGGCTGGTGGGGCATCATCCTCAACTTCCATCATCGGAGGCATCCCAACCCTCACTTTCGATGCGGCTTCACCTCCCGTTCGGTGGTGGCTGAGGGCTCTCCCCTAGACAACCTCGCCTTAGTTTCAACAGGAGAAACCCCTGCTGTTGGTACTTCGGTAGGAGGATCCTCCTTTCTCGGCTTTTCTATCGAGATGGCCTCGGGAGTCGTGGGCGGTCGGTATGACCCATCTTATTCTTCATGGTGAGGCTTCTTTGGAGCTGCCTTCACCGTGTCGCCAACGGCCTCTTTCCTCTTACGAAGGCCCGCAATCAGGAAGTCAGGAAAAAATTTCATTGCTACATAAAGGAACAAAGACCAGAGTCAAAGATCCCAAAAAAAAAAAATAAAATAAATAAAAATAAAATGAATGGAATGAAAATGAATGATGACTAAGGGGATATGGCGCTCATCGGGTGCCGATGTTGGCGCCACCGGTGCTGCACCGACCACTGGTGCTATGCTGGGTCATGAAGGTTGTCCTCCGACAGTAGTTCCCAGCAAGGAGGAAGATGATAAACACATCAAAAATCTCTCAGTCTTCCTTGTTGACCCTAAATTGATTTTGATGATTACAAAATAATTAAGTAAAGACTAATTTTATTTATTGTGGAAACTAAGCTTGATGCAGAGAAGTACAGGTATTTTACAAATGAGCCTTATTAAGCAAAAATCTTATGGAAGTATATCCCTTTCAATTTTTTTTTTTTGCTTACCTCGAAGCTAGCAAATTGATCCATTCTTCCCTGGCCGTGTGCATGCTTATATGAGCTAGCTAGCTAGCTAGCTTATCCTTCCTTCTAGCTAGATGATGCATCTGTTAGCTAACTAACATTGTCTTGCATGTGGTCTGGCCGAATGGTTGCCTTCCTTAGCTAGCTGGAATTCCATTTTAGCTAACTATTTATTCCTGATCTCTATGCTGGCCAAATGCTATTGGATTTAGTTAGCTAACTAGCTAACTCGTCCTCCCTCTTAGCTAGCTGGTTTCATCCTTTAGCTAACTATTTGTGCCTGTTACTATGCTGGCCGATCGGTGCTAATTTTTGATAGAAATATAGACTAAAAGATATGCTTTATGTTATGTCTTTATATTTTAATGAGAATTCATTTTGAGCAATGTGTGCCATTTACTATATATGTGCATGTGTCTAGTATTTACAAAGAGTATTTGATCTAGTGTGTAGAGTACGGCTTACACACAGAAGACTAGATCATCGGTTCTTTTGGAATACAAGTTTATTGTTCACAGTTTTAGATGGAATTGGACACACCATCAGTAGAACTGTAGCACAAATTTTTAGTAGGTCTGTCTTGACTACGGGGAATGGTTTATTCTAACTATTTGTGCTAGTACACTTTGTGTGTATTGAACAGGACCCAGTTGAGTTAATTATTTTATACTGACTTTATAAAATAATTTAAAACTCATGAATATTATGATTACTTATGCTCTTAATCCGAATTCTATTTCTAGACACGTGTATGTAGTGATTATTGCTTTGATTACACATAGAGTGAGATTCTATATGAGTCAATAAACTCAGTGGGTTGGGCAATAACATATATATATGGTGAATATTAATAGTTGAAGGAATCCACGTCCTGTTAATTTGGATTGATGATATCCCCTTGAGAAAGCTTATAAGTTTTGATTGTATCAAATCTTGCAAGTGGATTTTGAATCCGATACATCAAATAAGTTAAGTGGATAAGTCTCAAGGATAATAGCCAATTAAATTATTTATCAGTAATTAAATTTAATTGGTGGATATCTGTAATCTTAACGTGGGGAGATAATAAGTATTTAATATTAAGGCTCGAAAATATAAATTCGAATATGATTAGGAGTACAATTATAATTCTTAGTGGAATGAATTGTAATTTACGTAATTGAATCCTAACCCGGGATAGGATTAGGAGATTTAATTACGTGGGAAGTCCTTTTCATATTTGCCTATTGGTCCCTGTTGTAGCCCTATAAATACCCTCTCAGTTGGTTGCTAGGGTTAACGTTTTTTTGGAAAAAAAAAAGAAACCCTAGGTCGGCCGAGAGATCCCACCATCTTGTGAGAGAAAGAAGGTATTTCGGGAATACGGCGGAAGGCTAAAGGTTGAGGTCGAGCAATCGAATCAAAGTGTTCCAAAGTTCAAATCTGAAGGTATGATCTTATACTCATAGATTAGAACGGTAAAAGTTTTTTTGTATTACTTATATATGCTATAGCCGTGATCTTGGGGGTATTCCGCGTTCCCCAACAATTTTTAGCTAACTGGCGAGCTAGCTAGGTGTTTCTCTTAGCTAGCTAGTATACCCTGTTAGTTAATTGCTTTGCCTTGGGATCTAACTAGTCTTCTTTGTCAGCTAACTATTTTTGCAGGACATTCACCAAGCCGTAAGGTTGCCAATTTGAGTTAGCTAGAGAGCTAACTACCTCTTCCCAAGCCATATGGATTCATGCCCCAGTTAGCTGAAGAGCTAACTAACCTTCTCCTTGGGCATGTGGATGAGTTTCTTAGCTAGCTAAGGAGCTAGCTGCCTCTCTCTCTCTCTTGGGCGGTGGATTTCTCTTACCATGAAAATTTGAATTTAGTTAGCTAAAGAGCTAACTCTTCCTCTCTTGTTGGCTGAATTTTTTTTTTTCTTCTCCAAGCCGTGAGCTTCCTATTTCTAGTTAGCTAAAGAGCTAACTACTTTTTGTAACTCTTGTCTTCATGAACGTTGGGATGCTTGCTTAGTTAGCTGAGAGCTAACTACTTTTTGGATCTCCTCTCTCCTAGCCGCATGACTTTTTGGCTTAGTTAGCTAGAGAGCTATCTAGCTCTTCTTGGAATGAAACTCTTGGCCGTGTGACTCCTTGCTTAGCTAGCTAGAAAGCTAGCTGCCTTCTCATGGGATGATAGTCAAGCTGTATGGACTTTTTTGCCTTAGTTAGCTAGAGAGCTAACTACTTTATCTTTTGTGGCTGATGTTTTTTTTTTTTTCATGCCATGGAGCTTTCAAATTTAGCTAGCTGGGATATCTCTTTAGTTAGCTTATAGCAACTCACTCCTCTTCTTGGCCGAGCATCTTCAAGCCTTAGCTAACTGGAATTAAATTCCAGTCAGCTACCTCCTTGCCGCTTGGGTGTGCTCTCTCCTCTCTCACTTCTTTAATTAATTTCTATTTCCAGCTATACTAACTTTTGATTTCTTGGATTATGGCAGAGATCTTCCTTCCTCAAATTGATTCAGTGCATTCAATGCTCAAGGAAATAATCTCAACGGTTATATTTTCTTCCCGTTTTACTTTCCATTTATTTCAATGTGTCTAACGGATAGCTTTGATTTTGGAATGCTTTAAATAACTGAGATTAGAAGAACAAAATGATGAATCTAAAGAGAAAAAGAAGAGAAAAAAATCCAAGAAAAAGAGCTTTTATTGCATATTTTTGGAGTGTTGAAAAGCAAGTTTGTGTGCATTGAAGTTGACAAATCTTAAAGATCATTCATTGCTCAAGTCGTCCAGATCCATTAAAGCCCTCAAGCATTCAAAGCTTCAGCTACCTTGGAGATATTCATTTATTGTTGAAGATTTGCTACAAAAATTGTGAAGTATTTCTTTGAATATTTGCTCATTGTAGGAGCTACTTATTCTTATCTATTCTGAACATTTGTAAAAGGATTAGAGCTAACCCTTGGTTATTGTTAGCTTCCTTATGCTGTTAAACAAGAGGACTAGCCAGGTAAGGCTAGGGGTTTGGCTGCCTTGTGCTGTATAAACAAGAGGGCTAGCTGGAGAAGACTAGAGATTGTAATCGTTGTGATGTGATTGGAGTAAAATTCCCAAAAGGTTTTTGGGGAGTAGACGTAGGTGCTGAGTTTGGCACGAACCACTATAAACTCTCTTGTGTTTGTGGTTGCTTGATTTTCTATGATATTGTTATGTGCACTTTACTACACACTGCCAATTAAATTTTAATTAGTGTTAAAGCAAAAATTTGTGCTAGTAATTAATTTTTAATTATCCAATTCACCCCCCTCTTGTGTTGCTACATCTAGGCAACATTCTCATTTATGGTTGAATTTTTATTAGGGTTGGTGTCGGGAGCGCTCCAGCCCATCTTTACCCCATCCAGATGGATATAGAAAAATCGGGATTTTCATCCCTTGATTTTGAAGGGCAGGTCAAGCTTAAGGTCTCTTTTGGGCCTAGAGGCAAAACTCTCCACCACCCAGCTTTATTGGGTTTACGGAGTTTGTACAAGGCCCGGAATAAAGAAACTCGGGCATGAATGCCATGAAAATAGCAAAGAACAATGAAGGCATAGATAATCTGAATGGAATTCAGAGTTAGCTGCCCTGGGATAAGGTCATATATCTAGGAGGTTTAGAAAGAAGGGATGAAGAGGAAGCAAAGTCCACTCCTAAAAAATTCTTCATACAAGGCAATCCTACTAGATTGGCTGGAGGTTACCTTATCACCAGAGCGGAAGGCGAAGATGCAGACACTATCAGGAATCTCATATTGAGCCCTAAGGTTCTTTATTTCTTGGATGATCATGGTGGAGGCTATCCCCTCTGGACCTACAGACTCAGAGAGGGTAATCGAAGGAGATGCCGGACGACTAGATAATCGAGAGAAAACCCTAGGGGGTGAAGGAAAAACCCTAGGAGGTGGAGAAGAAGAGGCCCTAAGTGGTGAAGAAGAAGCCCTAGGTGATGTTTGGACCATAGTTGCTGGACGATCGCGAATGGAGATGCTGCCAGGAGCCCGGCGCCATGCCTCGAGGATTTCCTTCTTGGAGGGTTCAACCATGGGGCTCTTACCTTTCCTACGGGAGTCAGAATCCATGAAAGAAAAAAGCAAAGAAAGTGAAGGAAATTGACCTGAAGATCAAAGTGACAGAGGCAAGAACTCGAGACTTGGGAGGCGAAGAAGATACAAGGAAGGTAATGGAGGCGTGAAAGGCTTGAAGGCGCAAGCGGGGCAATCTTTATATATAAGTTTTGAATGTCTCATCCACTACAGTGCCACATGGAGATTCGTGAATGGAGGTACCATCCAGTTGTCCATAAACTTTTCGTTGTTCGATATATAATGCCTCGATGGCGCTCGAAGGACACGATCTATGCCCAATGATGGGACACAGATAAGAATAATCCAATAATGGTGCTCCATCCTTTTTGTTGCTCGAGAAATATTTTCCTCAATCTTTTCGCAGATCACATCTCTTTTGGTGCCATTCCTTAAATGATGAGAAGATTTTGAAGAGACTTTACCTCCTCGAGGACATACGCCCGCCTCCACTTTTTTATAGCACGCGAGACCCGTCAAAGGCAAGAGATTTTGCGCTCCTTTCTCTTGGCAAGTGCTGCGTGTGTGAGTGCTAAGACTCAAGAGTGAAGGGGCATATGATATGGCTAGTAAAAGCCACATGGGGGCTAACGGCCAAAATTACCCAACGACGGGAGTCGTTAGGATGCCGGTAGCTCCTAGACGGCTCCAAGGCGGCCTCAACTCATAAGCGGCTCCTAGGCGGCCCCAACTCATAAGCAGCTTCTAGATGGCTCTGGCTCCTAGGCGGCCTCAGTTTTAGGAGGCCCCAAGGCGCTACTCATAAGCAGCTCCTAGGCAGCTCCGACTCCTAGGCGGCCCTAGTTCATAGGTGGCCCCAACTCATAAGTAGCCCCTAGGTGGCTCCGGCTCCTAGACGGCCCCAGTTCATAGGTGGTCCCAAGGCGGCCCCAACTCATAAGCAGCCCTAACTCCTAGGCAACCCCAGTTCATAGGCGGCCCCAACTCATAAGCGGTTCCGACTCCTAGGCGGCCCCAGGCCTTATTTATTTTATTTTATTTTTAAGATTAACTTCAGCTTCTCAAGCAAGCCTTCACTTTGACAAGGCCAGGCTCACTAGTCATCTTTGATTCATGTATGTCTAATAAGACAAACTCCATCGATTCTGGCACAAGCTCAAGAAGTCATAATCCATCATAAAGCATTAATGACCCTGATCCGATAAGCCCAAAAAATCATCATCCATCATGAAGCTTTAAATGATTCTGACCAGATGAACCCCTAAAAGGCGATTATCTGCTACGAAGTACCAATCGCCTAGCTTAGGTGGGATAAACACCCAAAAGGTGATCATCTGCCATGAAATACCAATCACCCAGCTCAAATGGGATAAATCCCACTAATTTTGACATTCCATTCAAGAAGTTGTTGTTATCATGAGATTTCAAAGCTTCCGAAGCAAGTAACACAGACCCTAAGCATCAATAAAACGAATAAGAGAGACCCATGACTGAGGTATGAACACTCAAGCACTCGAAAAAGTATCCATCTCCTTCTTTAACTCTCTCTCTCTCGAGCTTCCTTAAGCTCACGGCTATGATTCTGATCACTAACTTGAGCGTCAGAGGTCCCCGTCGGAATATCCAGTCCCTAGGACTTTTTGCAGATTTCAGCGCCGAGGTGAAGCTTCTTCAGCAAACTGACGGCACATCCACTGACGCTCAAGGATATCAGCTCAAGGTGATCAGGCATCATTACCAGTCACAGCTCAAAACTAGTGTCCCAACCAATGCCATGTTAACCACAAAGTTTACTATTAAGCAGTAAGTTTTTTTTAAAAAATAAGTACATTTAATTTAACTTATTTAAAATTTAGTTTTAAATTCATAAAATTAATAATGAATAAAAATTTGCCTAGCAAGTTGACCCATCGAGCTCAATAAGACATGACCTGTGCAGTGTTAAATAAAAGACAAAAATAAAAATTGAAGACTTTTCTTCGACTGACTAGAAGATAAAGAAGAAGATGAAGTAAGAGAGCAATGAGATGATGTGACTACGATGGTAAGCCATTAGCCCACCCATAAATAAAGGTATATATAATTTATTTTATTTAAATAATATTAAAAAAAGATAAATTGTTATATTGGTTGGCATATTGGCCAGTCTGACCCACCTCGGTTTGAGCCTATGGGCCAAGCCAGACTACCCTTCAATCTGATGGGCTGTGCTGGCATCACTCGATCCGTTTGACATCTCTAACTAGAATACTAATGATGGGACTAGAAAAAAAAAAGAATCTAAACTTTGTGTTCTATCCACTAAAATCTTAATAGAAAAAATAAAAGCAAAAGCTAGCGTAAACTTTACTTTCCACATATCATAATTTATAGAATTAATAAAAATAAATAAGTTTTTTTAAATGTCTTATTATTTATTATTTTGCTCAAAAAGATTGAGTGAAGTGGGTTGGAGAAAATCTTTCTTTCTTTCCATTTAAATCAATCATTGTTCTATAAACGACACATGTGATACGTGGAAGAGACTATGGCAATAGCTTTCCCAACTATCGTAAAAATACTTTTACATGTTATTTGGTTTATGATAATTTATCTTGATAATATGATATTATCATATAAATTATCTTATTTAGAAATTAAAAATGTAATCTAAGTGGTAATATTGATTCCTGCTAATTTAAGATTATCTCAAAATAGGTATATGAGATTACCAAAGTTTAGTGATCTTAAATTATACTCTTAACTTCCATATAAATATTTAATAATACTTAATAAAATTATATATTTAATTACACAAGATAATACTTAAATATTTGTTATTATATTATATTTATATTTAATATATACTATGATATTTAATATTTAAATACTATTATATATTTATATAATAACATGTAAATATGGAATTTTAAACTATTAATATTTATGACCTTCTTGCATATTAAATTATTATATAATATATTACTAAGTATTTATATATATATTAATATAATAGAGTGAGATGTTTAATAATATATAATATATTTTATATTTAAATATATAATATTTTAAAATAAGCTTACAAAAGATATTGATTTTTATTAAAATATTTCATATTATAGCAATAAGAATATAGGGCCATTTAAAAGATAAAAATATTGATAATACAATTCAAATAAAATCCAAAAATATGATAAACTGATTATCATATTTATTAACATGAATCAAATACTATAATTTAAAGAATCTGATCATTATGTGTAAAATTTTTAATATATTACATTACTAAATACCATCTTAGATCTAAATGCCTCCAAGTCTTAGACTAGCTAGCACAAACTGCAAAATCAGATAGGAAAAAGGATCATGTTAATTCTATTTTCTTTCTTATTTACTTTCCACATATCATAATTTATAGAATTAATAAAAAAAGAATCATGTTAATTCTATTTTCTTGCTAGAGTGGGTATATTGAATATAAAATTTTCCATACCTCAGGAGATCTCTTACCAAATGATGATGCTGTTTTCTGCCCATTAAAAACAATGAATGAGATTTATGGAAGAAGAATTTGATAGAACACAACCTAAAACTACTTCGTGATCAGTAAGTTAGCCCATAACTTTAGCTTTGGATCAAGAACTTTGTCTAAGAACTTCAGTCCAAAAATCCTACGCTCACCAAGAATCGCGTTAGAGGCTATGGAATTTCTGAAAAAATTAGCAGAAATCGATAAGAGAAAAAAAGGGAATAGAATAGGGGAAAAGTCTTCCTGCACCGGGGACGGTGCAGGAAGCATGCACCGGCGTGCGGCATTGGCCACGCGCCCGTGCGGATGCGCATGTGAAGCACGTCACGGCCCAATGGGCCGTGACACGCGCGTCCGCACGGGCGCGCGGCCAATGCCGCGCGCCGGTGCGGGACTTAGTGCACCGGGAGCGGTGCACTAAGTCCTTTCCTAGAATAGGATGTAAATTCGTGGGCCTTTGTTTGAGGCCTTCTTTCTATGTTTATAAGGAAAAGTTTTTGTGCATTGGGTGTAGCGTAGGTCGTGCGGACCATGCCTGATGATTTGCGCATGGCGCGTGTATCAAGAGCAAAAATATATTTTTCATTTTTGATACGTGCCGCTCGCATGCATCGCACATCCATCGCCGAGCATAGTGTAGGTCTTGCTGCACTGTACCTCGTGCATAAAGACTTTTTTCCTATTTATAAACATATAGGGTGGGTTACTCAGAAGCTAGGCTTCTTGATGATGAGTGCTCGTGATTGCTTCTTAATCTTAAATGAGTTAGCTAAATTTTAGATGGAATTAATTAGTTATAATATAATCTTAATGGTTTGATTTTAACACCATAGTCTATGAATTGTGGGTTTTCCTTTTACTATGCCTCTTCATTAGGATAGCTTATTACCCAGTATCTTCTTCAGGTCCAAGCAAATCCATGCCGCTTGCGTCTATCTGTTAGCATTTCCTTTTATGTGGCCCACATGGATATATGATTGATTTATCATTTATTTATTCTAAATAATAATTATGATATCTGATTTTATCATATATTTAAATTTAAGTGATAATGATGGTTTAATAAAGCTAATTTTCTATTGGTTTATTTTTTGGGAAGTTATTATCTGATAACCTCTCTTTGATGGAAAAAGAAATTTATCTTATTATCATATTGGTCATCTCTCTCCTATATATAGTCTGTTTGACCATCAAAACAGATAAGGAAGAGAATTAGGAAAGAGGAAGAAACTCAATCTGTCCCATACGCATCCTCTCGTTCCTTGTCAACAAATATCAATGGATCAAGGTACGCATTCTTATTTATGTTTAATGTAAAAATCATTTATTCTAAGATCTTGGCCATTATGTTTATTAAAGAAAATCCTTTAATGGATCTTACATGTGGTATCAGAGCCTTAATTGAAGAATTTATGATTTTTCATTATGAATCTATCTTTGACGGTTCTAATATATATATATTATTATAATCAAGATGATTAGAATAGCATAATGTTAAAGGTGATTATTGTATGACTCTTTGGTTCAAGGTTTGGATCGTTATCTTTTCTCTATTTTTTTAATTACTTTTTGATCTTCTGAAGAATAAAGAACGTACAAAGAATAAAGAATGTACAAAGAACGTACAAAATAAGAAACCCGTTCTTCCACACAGTGAAATTAAAGAACCAAAAAGGCACATTTCACAAAGCCGTCTCCTCTTCCCCTCTTCCACTGAAGCCTCAAGAGAATTACTTTTTGATCTTCTGAAGAATAAAGAACGTACAAAGAATAAAGAATGTACAAAGAACGTACAAAATAAAGAAACCCGTTCTTCCACATTGTGGAATTAAAGAACCAAAAAGGCACGTTTCACAAAGTCGTCTCCTCTTTCCCTCTTCCACTGAAGCCTCAAGAGGCTTGTTTAAAGAAACCGCTAGAAAAAAAGGGGAGGCTTTTCCCTTTCCTTTGGGAATTCTTCCTCTTTTATCACGTGCGGAAATCACGTGAAGAGAGAGAAGGATGTGGCCTCCTTGCCTCTCAAGGACATGGGTCTTATAATGTGCGAAAGTGTAGGAGTGGGATTCCATGGACATACGTGAATCTTCATAAAGAGTCTTCACATATTCCAGTTTCTTTCCACATAACCATGGCATGAAAGAAAAATAAAATTAAATAAAGATTACGGTGGTTCAAACCTATAACTAACAGGTTTGAAAGAAAACATGTTACCACTCCACTAATGTAATCTTAAAGACAAATAATGAAAGTTCATAATATATTTTTTGCAAGAAAATTTCTTTATAAAATTATATGGGTATACTTAAGTCTTTTGTATTCACGCATGATATCATCATTAATTAATTTTGATGTCTATATTATGTAATTTGTTAGTTACCAAAGTGGTCAAATTTGAAAGTTTATAGATATTAAATTTAATTAAATAATTTAATTACTCATAATTATGTGATGCTTATAAATGAATGACATAATTGCTTAATTGTTATGAGTATATTGAAGTTCATTGATTATAAATATTTAAGGGTCGCCCAAAGGTTGACTAGTCATTTTATAATCTATGGACATTATGTGGTCAATTAATATACTTGGTTAGGTATGTTTAGCATATCCAAAGATAGCAAACATATCTAATTTGAGTATATATAATGGCCAAGTATGTAAAATTAAAATTAAGCATCAATTATGTTTACTATTGTATATTATTGTATCACCCAAAGGAGAACTTCAATATGCACTTATTGTTTACTTGATAGAGTCTGGATATTTATTTAAATATATTACTCAAAGCATTAACGTGTGAGCATATTTTATTTGTTCCTGTTTCTCTTCATTCGCAAGCTATGTCTGTTCAAACATTCAATGGGCTTAATTTCTCTGAATGGCGCGAACAAGTTCAGTTTCATTTTGGTGTTCTGGATCTTGATTTAACACTCATGAATGAGAAACCCACTGCTCTTACTGGCTCTAGTAGTGCTGAACAGAGGTCTTTCTATAAGACTTGGGAAAGACAAACAAACTTAGCTTGATGTTCATGCGAATGACTGTAGCAAACAATATCAAGTCCACAATTCTTGCTACTGAAAGTGCTAAGGAATTTATGAAGTTTGTGGAAGCACGTTCCCAATCTGACTCTACTGATAAGTCACTTGCTGGGACATTGATGAGTACTTTAACCAACATTAAGTTTGATGGTTCTTGTACTATGCATGAGCATATTGTTGAAATGACAAACATAGCAGCGAGACTAAAGACTATGGGATTGGAAGTGAATGAGAATTTTCTTGTGCAATTCATTATCATTCCTTGCCTCCTGAGTATGGTCAATTTCACATGAGTTATAACACTGAAGGATAAGTGGAATGTGAATGAACTACAAAGTATGCTCATTCAAGAGAAAGCAAGACTTAAGAAACAAGAAAATCATTCTAGCAATCTCATGAGTCAGCAAGGAGCTGGAAAGAAATCAAAGAAAGATAAGAAAGGAAAGAGCAAGCAATGACCACTAAAGATAAATGGGTCATCTGCTCAAATCAACAAGAAGGAACAAAAGGATGATAAGTATCACTTTTGCAAAAAGCGTGGACACTATCAGAAAGATTGCCTGAAACGTAAGGCATGGTTCGAAAAGAAAGATAAGCCTACGGCTTTTGTATGTTTCGAATCAAACCTAATAGAAGTTCCTTATAATACTTGATGGATTGATACTAGTTGTACCACTCATGTTTCTAATACGATACAGGAATTCTTTACGATCCAAACCATAAACCCAAATGAAAACATTGTCTTAATGGAAAATAGAGTCAAAGTTCCAGTTGAAGCTGTTGGAACTTATCGTTTGATTCTAAACACTGGACATTGAAACGCATAAATAATTATCACTTAACCTATTAATTAATAATTCAATTACCTATTATTATTTAATATTTTAATATTTTATATAATATTTTAGGTAAAACCTTATCAATTTAAAGAGCTCAATTTTAGAAATTTAACGACGTAAACGGCACTCGAATCGGACTTAAAACAAGCTCGGAATTAATTTTATAAGGATTTAACACGATTTAAAGCAAAGTCGGCAAACCCATTGCCGACTTCATCGTCTTCTCAACAAAAATTTCCTTATTTCTCTCCCGATTCTTCTCCTATTCAAATTCAATCTTTCCTCCACCAATTAAGGAATAAATTGGATAGAAATTATCAAATTGGAAGATTAAATTCATATAGAAGGAATTTTGATTTTATCCGCAATATCTCGGGATTTTCTCCATACCGCGTCATTGCTTCTCCGCGTCTGGGCTGTGTCTGGACTTCTACAAATAGCAGCAAGGAGGCTTCGTTTGAGGGGGAGCTCTCGTGCAGTGCCCGTCTGAGGATCTGCATCTGCTCATGCGTGGAGACGTTGCTCTGTTCCAGTCTACCAGCGATTGGGATCGTGGAGGATTGTGGAGATTGCTGTTCCTAGGGGGAGTTCCCAGTAGCGAGGGAGAGTTCATGGAGGAGGGATCGTGAGGATCCGTTCTTGGAGGCTCTGTTCGTGGCTTGGAGCAGACGTTCAAGGAGGATGTTCCTAGATTCTTGGAGGCTCTACCGTATCCATGGAAGCTGCTCTGTTAGAGTTCACGATTGACAGGCATCTGTGAAGGTTATGTTCGTTCTTTTGGAGGCGTCTGCAGAGAGCCTGATCGGTTCAGCCTGTCTCCAATCCGGTTCAGTCCATCTTTGGTTTAGTGTAGGAAGAATTTATTGCTTTCTTGTTGCCTTCTTAATGTCATAACTTTTTAATTTAATGAAATAAAGTTTCTATTCATGTTTAATTGTTATTAAATTATATTTAAGTGAAAATAATTTAGACTGATCTATTCTTAAAAGGGACGGGCCGTGATCTACGGGTACGGCCGTGCTCTTATAAGATAGACCATATCTTGATTATTTTGCACTATTAATTATCTATTTAGTTAAATTTATAAATTTATTTCAAGATAATCGCTAAAGTCCCTGTGGAATCGATCCCTTACTCTCGCTATTCTAATAGTGAAATTAAGGTGTTTTAATCGTTGCGCTACGACACGCATCAGATTTTTGGCGCCGTTGCCGGGACTTAAGTGTGTTATTTTGAAAAAAAAATTAAAAATAAAATAAAATTAGATTAATTTTCTCTTAATTTTTGAATAGTTATTGTCTCTTTATTTTTTTTCCTTAATTGTTAGAATTGCATATTTTCTTTTTAACATTAAAAAAAAATTATTACTTTCCTTTTGCCACAAATCCACTTTTAACCTAATCAAATTTTCTTTTAATTAACTTACCTTAAAAAAAACCTAAAAGAAAACCCTAAGACACCTTCCATAAAACATAATTAATTTAAGGAAATAAAATATATAAATAAAATAATTATTTTATTTCTATGCTTAGATTGACTTAGGTAAATTTATTTTCTGCAAAACTCAAAATTCTTCCATTGACATCTCATAATTTATTAGGAAATTAGAAACCTAATCACAAAAATCTCAATAATTAGATTAATTTTGTTTGATAATTTCAAGAGCTGGACATCTTTTGTTGCATAGCATTTTCATAATTAACTTTAAGGGCACAAACCCCTAATCAAGATAAGGTGGGGATTTCATCACCCTTCCTTGGCCCATAAACCACATCCTTCATTTTGCATTAACCCAAACCTTTAACTCTAAAATTAATTAGATAAGGAACTCGAGCTCATAGGACAAGGCACCCAAAAGAGTTGGACCGGGTCGAGATTGACTGCTTAACTAGTGTCTAAAAAGGAAAGGAAAGTGGTTACTTAATTGGTTCCATTCGCTTACCTAGTAAGCAACGGGGGGACCCCCACTGACCTTATCCTCAATGGCTAGTTGATCAGCTAATTTTTGACTTGGAGGGCTCCAAGGCGGTCTTGGAAGTTAGGAGCTGTCTAGATCTAGGGTAAACCTAATAGAGAGTCTAATCTTTGTTAACTTGATTGCTAAGAATTATTAAACCCTAATTAAATTATTCTTAGTTCTAGGAATCTTTTAGGGTATTTTCTTTAGAATCTCCCTCTTTTTCTTCTATTAAAAAAAACTGAATTATTGTTTGCTTTAGAGTCATTGGTAGGGTGTATGCTTGGTCGCCGATCGTTGCAACCCAACCTTATACCCTTAGATCCTGAGATAGAAAGAACTATTAGAGCAAACAGACTCAGAATTATGGATCCTAATAACGAAAATAATCAACCACGACAGTTAAAAGAGTATTTCACTCCTTCAAGGTATACCTACTCTCCCTGCATTCAAGTGCCTCCAGTAGAGGCTGTCCAATATGAAATTAAGTCAAGTGTAATCCAAATGTTACCATCTTTCTATGGACTTACAAATGAGGATCCCTACAAACACTTAGATGAATTCTTAGAAATTTGCTCAACTGTCAAGATTCAAAATTTCTCTGATGATGCACTTAGGCTTAAGTTATTCCCTTTTTCCCTAAAAGATAAAGCCAAGTATTGGTTAAATTCATTAGACACTGTTATAATTTCAACTTGGGATCATCTTCAGAGAGATTTCTTAAGAAATATTTTCCTATAGGAAAAACGAATCAAATTAGAAAAGCCATAACAAGTTTTTCCCAGACAGATGGAGAAATGTTCCATGAGACATGGGAGAGATTCAAAGAACTGATTAGAAAATGTCCACATCATGCTATACCCAAATGGCAACTGGTTCAGTGCTTTTATGATGGTTTATCAGAAAAGCATAGGCAAATGGTTGATGCTTCATGTGGTGGGACATTTATGTTAAAAAATGAACATGAAGCTTGGCAACTCTTTGAGACATTGAGTGAGAATTCATTACATCACATGTCAGTTGCTCGTCGAGACCCTCCCGTAGAACCTAAAAGAGGTGGAATATATGAAATAGGTCATTCTACAGATATCTATACTAAGGTAGATGAATT
Organism: Calamus simplicifolius; assembly: GCA_900491605.1. Lineage (NCBI taxonomy): Eukaryota > Viridiplantae > Streptophyta > Magnoliopsida > Arecales > Arecaceae > Calamus > Calamus simplicifolius. Next base: position 368,678 of record UESW01004034.1, read on the forward strand.
ATCCCATAAACTTGACCGGATTCTACAAGTTGGAAACATCTCTTCCCCATCTACTCAATTACATGAGGTCTGCATAATTTGTTCGAGTCCAACCCATTCTATAGGTGAATGTCCAGCTGCATACCAATTTCCTGAACTTGTTCAAGAGCAAGCCCACCAAGCCCAAACCCGATTAGCTCCTAGAACAGGAAATGATCCATTTTCAAATACTTACAATCCTGGCTGGCGAAATCATCCAAATTTTTCTTGGAAACCTCAACCTGTACCAATTCATCGATCAGACCTAATTATCAAGAAACCAATTTTAGAAGCATGCCATATTCACAATATCCAAACATCCCACAACCTCCACCGAATAATCAGCCTACTTTTGAAGACAAAGTGTTACAAGCATTGAAAGGGCTAGAAATGAATACTCAAATCCTTCACTCCCACACACAATCTATTGCAAAACTAGAAACTCAGATAGGTCAATTAGCCACAGCATTCAGTAGAAGGGAGGAGGGTAAGTTACCTAGTCAGCCTATCGATAACCCGAAAGGACAATTCATGGCTGAGGTTCCAATAGTCCTGACAAATTCCCAGAACATGCTAAATCAGTCATGACTCTCAGAAGTGGAAAAACATTGAACCCACCTGAACCAACCCAGAAATTAGAAGTGGCTAAACCAGAAAAGAGAAGAAATGAAAAAGAAAAGGAATTCAATGATCAAGCAATCATACCTAAAGCCCCATTCCCTAGTGCTTTAGAATCTCCTTTGCCTTCAGATAAGAAGAATATAAAAATGAATGAGATGCTTGAGTTATTTAAGCAAGTCCAAATAAACTTACCTCTTCTCGATGCTATCAAGCAAGTTCCAGCTTATGCCAAATTTTTGAAGGATCTATGCACACAAAAACGGAAAGCCAAGACAAATACCAAAAAAGATCCATTTGACTGAGCAAGTCAGCTCAGTTGTTCAGCAAATAACCCCACCCAAACTAAAAGATCCTGGTACCCCGATTATATCATGTGTCATAGGAAACTTCACAATCAAGAAAGCATTATTAGATTTGGGTGCGAGTGTAAACCTTCTCCCAAGTTCAGTGTATGATTATTTGGATTTGGAGAGTTGAAACCCACGACAGTAACACTACAATTGGCAGATAGATCAGTCAAAGAACCTCGTGGAATATTGGAAGATGTATTAGTAAAGGTGGATGAATTCTATTTTCCTGTCGACTTCCTTGTGTTAGATATGGAATCTAGCGGTAATCCTAACCAAATTCCCATCATCCTTGGAAGACCTTTTCTAGCTACTGCTAATGCATGTATAAATTGTAGAACAGGTGTGATGGATGTATCTTTTGGAAACAAGAAGATGAGATTAAATATTTTTAATGCTTCCCAAGGACCTGTGTATGATTTAAATGAAGTAAACATGATAGAGGAAGTAGTAGATAAGAAATTCCAAAGTTTGATTGATTCGGATCCTTTACAAACATGTCTTACACATTTTGGAATAGATGACTTTGATATTGATGAGTATACCAAAGAGATAAACATGTTATTAGAACCACCTAAGTTCGACACCATCCCTCCTTGGACTATAAAATATGAACCACTTCCAACTAAACCAAGTCCTTTAATACCATCCTTGGAAGAACCACCCCAACTAGAATTGAAACCTCTTCCAGATGACTTAAAATATTCATTCCTTGGACCCAATGATACCCTTCCAGTAATCATTGCATCTACCCTAACCTCTGAGCAAGAAGATAAATTGGTAGATGTACTTAAAGAACATAAAGAGGCAATTGGATGGACAATAGCTGATCTTAAGGGAATTGACCCTTCCGTTTGCATGCACCACATTCATAGTGAAATTGAAGCCAAACCACATAGAGACATGCAACGAAGGCTAAATCCAAACATGAGGGATGTTGTTAAGAAAGAAGTAGTAAAATGGCTTGATGCTGGTATCATTTATCCAATTTCAGATAGCCAATGGGTCAGTCCAATCCAAGTAGTACCTAAAAAATCGGGTATTACCGTGATTAAAAATGAAAAGGGCGAATCAATTCCTACTCGCACATCAACTAGTTGGAGAGTGTGTATAGATTATCGAAAGTTGAATGCCGTGACTAGGAAAGACCACTTTCCTTTGCCTTTTATCGATCAAATTCTAGAACGGCTAGCGGGACAAAGTTTCTTTTGTTTCTTAGATGGATATTCAGGATACAATCAAGTCCCAGTATTTCCTGCAGATCAAGAAAAGACCACCTTCACTTGTCCCTTTGGAACATTTGCCTTTAGACGCATGCCATTTGGTCTTTGTAATGCACCAGCCACTTTTCAACGATGTATGTTGGCCATATTTTCTGATATGATTGGTCAATTTTTGGAAGTATTTATGGATGATTTTTCAGTTTTTGGTGCATCATTTGATAGCTGCCTCGAGAACTTGACTAAGGTACTGAAACGATGTATGGAAATGAATTTAGTCCTAAGTTGGGAGAAGAGCCATTTTATGGTTCGTGAGGGAATTGTGCTTGGACACATTGTTTCAGAGCGAGGTATTGAGGTTGATAAAGCCAAGGTTGAATTGATCTCAAATCTACCACCCCCAACCTCAGTTAAACAAGTACGATCTTTCCTTGGTCATGCTGGTTTTTATAGACGCTTCATCAAAGATTTCAGTAAAATTTCTCGACCATTGTGTAATTTGTTGACCAAGGATAGTTCTTTTAATTTTGATAAAGATTGTCTAACAGCCTATAACATCCTTCGAACTGCTTTGACCACTGCACCCATTATCAAGCCCCCAGATTGGACCATACCTTTGAAATCATGTGTGATGCTTCTGATTATGCTGTAGGGGCAGTTCTAGGACAGAAACTCAATCGAGAACCCCATGTAATTTATTATGCTAGCAAAACTCTTTCAGATGCACAAATGAACTATACTACCACTGAAAAAGAATTACTAGCAGTTGTGTTTGCCCTAGAAAAGTTTAGATCATATCTGTTAGGGTCTAAGGTTTTAGTTTATTCAGATCATGCAGCATTGAGGCATCTTATATCAAAAAAGGATACAAAACCCAGACTGATTAGATGGATCCTTCTACTACAAGAATTTGATCTAGAAATCTTAGATAAGAAGGGTTCTGAAAATATGGTAGCAGATCATATCTCTAGGATCTCAGTGGAATACAATAAAGAAATAATCAGAGATAGGTTCCTGATGAGCAATTGTTCTCAATTTCCCATAGCAGTCTTCCCTGGTTTGCCCACATTGTGAATTATTTGGCAACAGGAAAAGTACCTTCCCACTGGACAAAACAAGAAAAAGATAGATTTTTCTCACAAATCAAATATTACTTTTGGGAAGACCCTGAATTATTTAAGTACTGTTCAGATCAGGTGATTAGGCGATGTGTTCCCGAGAGTGAATTCAAAAGTATACTTAACTTCTGTCATTCTCTTGCCTGTGGAGGACATTTTAGTGGAAAGAAAACTGCAGCAAAGGTACTGCAAAGTGGGTTTTATTGGCCAACTCTTTTTAAAGATGCACATGAATTTGCCGTAATTGTCTCCAATGTCAACAAACAGGAAATATATCTCGAAAAGACATGATGCCCCTAAACCCTATCTTGGTTGTAGAAATTTTTGATGTATGGGGTATTGATTTTATGGGCCCATTTCCTTCCTCTTTTGGATTTGAATACATTCTAGTGGCAGTTGATTATGTGTCAAAATGGATTGAAGCCATGGCAACTCGAACCAATGACCATAAAGTTGTAATCAAGTTTATTCAGCATAATATCCTTAGTCGTTTTGGATGCCCAAGGCTATAATTAGTGATGGGGGTACACATTTCACGAATAGACACTTTGAAGGATTAATGAACAAATATGGAATTACTCATAAGGTAGCTACACCTTATCATCCCCAAACTAGTGGCCAAGTTGAAATATCAAATAGAGAAATTAAAATATCCTTGAAAAAATGGTGAGACCTGATAGGAAAGATTGGTCAGAACGTTTGGATGATGCATTATGGGCTTATCGTACTGCATTTAAAACTCCCATAGGAATGTCTCCTTACAGGCTCGTATTTGGAAAAGCCTGTCATTTACCTGTAGAATTAGAACACCGTGCATTTTGGGCCATCAAGCAATTTAATTATGATATGAAAAATGCAGGTGTCAATAGAAAACTCCAATTGAATGAGTTAGAAGAGCTACGAAATGAGGCATATGAGAGCTCAAAAATTTATAAAGAACGAACCAAAGCATATCATGACAAATTTATTAGTAGAAAAACTTTTGAACCAAATCAAAAAGTATGGCTTTACAATTCAAGATTACACCTTTTCCCTGGAAAACTTCGTTCACGATGGAATGGACCTTTTATAGTAACTCAAGTATTTCCCCATGGAGCTGTAGAGCTTAAAGACCCCAAAAGGAAATACATTCAAAGTAAATGGCCAACGTTTGAAACCATATATAGAAGAAATTAATGATGGAGAAATTGTTGAATCAATTGATCTTGTGAACCCAACACTATCATAATAAGTAGCACAGTCTGGCTGAAGACTTTAAACTTAGCGCTCTTGGGAGGCAACCCAGTTTATTAGTTATTTTTAACTTTCTTTCTTTTAGTATGTTCTTTTAGTATGACCAGAGAAGAGCAACAGAAGCAGATTGAAAGAAGATGGCAACAATGAAACTTCCAACCTTCAAATACTCTACCAGGTAGTATCTTTCCTTGAAATTAATTTTTCTTCCATTAGGGACAATGGAAATTAAGTTGGGGGGAGGAAAAAGAATAATAAATCCTCGAGTAAAACTATAATCAGATGTGTTACCAAATTCTGTCTCGATTTGAAGTTAATCAAGCAGTCTATTAATGAATTAATGGTTAGATTATTTTTGAGATACTGAGGAATAAATTATTAAGAAAACCTAATAAAAGGTAGGGTTTAGCCCAAAAATTTTTAGAATAATTTCAGACCCTCCTGACCACTGATCTTAATAGTACAATCTACTTAATAAGGGTATGGGTGAAAATGTATTAAAAAAAATCTCTCTTAAAGTTAATAAATTAGGTTCTTAGCATTTTCACTGAGTAACCGGGCCCCGTCACCTAAGAAAGTGATGTTGTTCGCGTAAAAAGGTGAGAATGTAAAAGAACCTAAGTAGAGTCAGTCCTACCTAAAGCCTTTTTGACTCGAGTCAGTAAGTCCGAGGGGTGTTTTACACCTAATGCCCTAAAACCAATTGGTTTGGGAGCCATTGGCCTAAAGCTCGCTACAAGGGTTAATTAGAAAGCAAGGGGTTAGGACATTGCACTGACTTTACACATAAATAAATAAATAAGGAAACAAAGTACAAAAGACATTACACCCAACCCAAATTAAGTTAGAAGACTTAATTAGAGAAGTGGAAAGTTGGTGAAGGAAGACTTCTATAAATTCTTATGGACTACACTTTATCACTAAATGGGTAAACTTAATAATCCAATGAAGTACCTCCCTTATGATCTAACCAAAATTTTTAAAAGAACTATAAGATAACTATCAATTCTTGGACTAGCTTGGTACATATTTCTAAATTTCTTATTTGCTCGAGGACGAGTAAGATTCAAGTTGGGGGAGTGATAAACGCATAAATAATTATCATTAAACCTATTAATTAATAATTTAACGTACCTATTATTATTTAATATTTTAATATTTTATATAATATTTTAGATAAAACCTTATCAATTTAAAGAGCTCGATTTTAGGATTTAATGATGCAAACGACACTCAAATCGGACTTAAAATGAGCTCGAAATTAATTTTATAAGGATTTAGCACGATTTTAAAGCAAAGTCGGCAAACCCATTGCCGACTTCATCGTCTTCTCAATAGAAATTTCCTTATTTCTCTCCCAATTCTCCTATTCAAATTCAATCTTTCCTCCACCAATTAAGAATAAATTGGATAGAAATTATCAAATTGGAAGATTAAAATTCATAGAAGGAATTTGATTTTATCTGCAATATCTAGGATTTTCTTCGTACCACATCGTTGCTTCTCCGCATCTAGGCCGCGTCCGAACTTCTACAAATAGCAGCAAGGAGGCTTCGTTTGAGGGGGAGCTCTCGTGCGGTGCTCGTCCGAGGATCTGCATCCGCTCGTGCGTGGAGACGTTGCTCTGTTCCAATCTGCCAGCGATTGGGATCGTGGAGGATTGTGGAGATTGCTGTTCCTAGGGGAGTTCCCAGCAGCGAGGGAGAGTTTGTGAAGGAGGGATCGTGAGGATCCGTTCTTAGAGGCTCTGTTCGTGGCTTGGAGCAGACGTTCGTGGAGGATGTTCCCAGCTTCTTGGAGGCTCTATCGTATCCGTGGAAGCTGCTCTGTTACCAGAAAGAGTTCACGATTGGGAGGCATATGTGAAGGTTATGTTCGTTCTTCTTGGAGGCATCTGCAGAGAGCCTGATCTGGTTCAGCCTATCTCCAACCCGGTTCAGTCCATCTTTGGTTTAGTGTAGGAAGAATTTATTTTCTTGTTGCCTTCTTAATGTCATAACTTTTTAATTTAATAAAATAAAGTTTCTATTCATGTTTAATTGTTATTAAATTATATTTAAGTGAAAATAATTTAGACTGATTTATGCTTAAAAGGGACGGGCTGTGATCATTTAGACCTTTTCCAAACACTTTATGTCCCTTCTATTTCTCGTAATTTAGTTTCTTTATCCAAACTTGACTCAGTTAGATATTCTTTTAAATTTGAAAATGGATGTTTTAGTTTGTTTAAATATAATCATCTTATTGGTTCTGGTATTCTTTCTGATGGTTTGTACAAATTTAAGCTTGATAGTTCTTTTGCTGAGACATTGTTAACCTTGCATCATAATGTTAGTACTAAACGTAGTTTAGTGAATGAACAATTAGCTTACTTATGGCATAAATGTTTGGATCATATATCCAAAGAAAGAATTGAGAGATTAGTAAAGAATGAAATCCTTCTTGATTTAGATTTTACTGATCTTAGGATTTGTGTGGATTGTATTAAAAGAAAACACATAAAACAGACAATCAAGAAAAGTGCCACAAGAAGTAAACAGCTCCTTGAAATTATATACACCGATATATGTGGGCCTTTGATATTCCATCCTTTGATGGAGAAAAGTATTTTATCACCTTTATTGATGATATTTTACGTTATGGCTATGTCTATTTGTTGCATAAAAAATCTCAATCGGTAAATGCTCTAGAAGTGTTTATCAATGAGGTTGAAAGACAACTAGATAGAAAAGTAAAATTGTTAGGTCTGACAGAGGTGGTGAATATTATGGAAAGTATGATGAATCTGGATAATGCCTTGATCCATTTGCCAAATTCCTTGAAAAGCATGGCATATGTGCTCAATACACAATGCCTGAAATGCCAGAACAAAATGGTGTCGCAGAAAGGCATAATCGAACTCTAATGGACATGGTTAGGAGTATGTTAAGCAATTCATCATTACCCTTATTATTGTGGATGCATGCTTTAAAGACCGCTATGTATTTGCTAAATAGGATTCCTAGTAAGGCAGTTCCAAAGTCTCCTTTTGAACTGTGGACAGGAAGGAAACCCATTTTGAGACATTTACATGTTTGGGGTTGCCCGGCAAAAGTAAGGATTTACAATCCACATGAAAAGAAGTTGAACTCAAGAACAACCAGTAGTTTCTTCATTGGTTATCCAGAAAGGTCAAAAGGACATAAATTTTATTGTCCTAACCATAGTACAAGAATTGTTGAATCTAGAAATGCAAGGTTCATTGAGAATAATAAAATTAGTGGGAGTTTGGAACCACATAAAGTGGAAATCCAAGAAGTTAGGTGCAAGTTTCTTCACCTATAACTTCTTCTCAAGTTGTTGTTCCTAGAGTTGTTGAACCTTTTAATAACTTTCAAGAACAACAAATTAATGATCAAACACCACATAATGATGATATTACTAATGAACTTGCAATAAACGAACCCAATGAAGTAGCATTAAGAAGGTCTCAACGATAAAGAAGAACTGCTATTTCTGATAATTATGTAGTTTATCTACAAGAATCAGATTTTGATTTGGGTATTAATGATGATCTAGTTTCTTTTCACAAGCCATACAAAGTGCTAATTCATCTAAATGGTTAGATGCCATGAAGTCTGGGATCTTGATAAATTGTCTGAAGATTGTAAAAGAGTTGGGTGTAAATGGGTCTTTAAGATCAAATGCAACTCAAATGGCAATATTGAACGTTGTAAAGCCAGACGTGTTGCCAAAGGTTTTACTCAAAAATATGGCATTGACTACATATAGACTTTTTTCAGTCTCTAAGAAAGACTCATTTAGAATTATTATGGTATGATAGCATTATGATTTGGAGTTGCATCAAATGAATGTGAAAACCGCCTTTCTAAATGGGAGTTTGAATAAAGATGTTTATATGGACCAACCTGAATGCTTTTTATTTGAAGGAAAGAAACACATGGTGTGTAAACTGAAGAAGTCAATATACAGACTTAAGCAAGCTTTCCGACAATGGTATCTTAAGTTCAATGATACCTTTACATCCTTTGGATTTAAAGAAACATTGTTGATCGGTGTATATATCTGAAGGTCAGTGGGAGCAAAATCATATTTTTGATTCTGTATGTTGATGATATCTTGCTAGCTACTAATGACCTTGGCCTATTGTATGCGACCAAGAATTTTTCTCTAAGAACTTTGAAATGAAAGATATAGGTGAGGCATCCTATGTGATTGGAATCGAAACATTTCGTGATAGATCACAAGGAATGTTAGGTTTGTCTCAGAAGACATATATTAATAAAGTTCTTGAGAAATTCAACATAAACAAATGTTCTACAAGTATTGTTCCAATTCAGAAGGGAGATAAATTCACCCTTATGCAATGTCTAAAGAATGAATTGGAACATAAACAAATTGAACAAATTCCTTATGTTCCTTATGCATAAAGGAATATTCAGACTCAGATTTTGCTGGATGTGTTGATACTAGAAAGTCCACATTTGAACATTTGTTCCTTTTAGCTGGAGGAGCAATCTCATGAAAAAGTACAAAGCAGTCTGTCATTGCTGCATCCACTATGAAAGCTAAGTTTGTGGCATGCTTTGAGGCTATAATTTATGGTTTATGGCTATGGAACTTTATTTCAGGACTTGGGGTTGTCGACAATATTGCCAAGCCGCTGAAAATTTATTGTGATAACTCTGCAGCAGTCTTTGTTTCTAAAAATGACAAGTATTCAAAGGGTGCTAAACATATGGAATTGAAATACTTTGCCGTTAAAGAAGAAGTTTAGAAACAAAGAGTGTCAATTGAACATATTAGCACCAATCTCATGATTGCAGATCCGCTGACTAAAGGGTTGCCGCCAAAGATATTTTATGAACATGTCGAAAGAATGGGCATTATTGAAAACCATTAGTGATGTTATGTTTAAATCTTTAAGTTCCTTATGTATTTAACACTCTGAGCTCAATTAATTATTATTTCTGAATCACTTATGGATTTTGTTTACTTATGCTGATATATACATAAATGAATTATGAGAATATTAACAGGATTTGTCTTTGATAAAGACATTATTGTTAGACCTTATTGCAATTCCCATTATAGGTCATGTTAAGTATAGAACTAGTAATGTGATACATGGAAGGGAGTACGTCAAAATAATAGCATACAACCGCCATGATCCTTATTAGTTTTTGCTTAATGATGATTTCATGTTTGACCAATGTTATGAAGGATTTTAGTTTCTGTTATGCGTATTATGATTGATTATTAAACCAGTATGTTTAATATCTCACATGAGCTAAGTGGGAGAATGTTAGCGTTTCCTTTTATATGGCCCACGTGGATATATGATTGATTTATCATTTATTTATTCTAAATGATAATTATGATATCTGATTTTATTAGATATTTAAATTTAAGTGATAATGATGGTTTAATAAAGCTAATTTTCTATTGGTTCATTTTTTGGGAAGTTGTTATCTGATAACCTCTCTTTGATGGAAAGAGAAATTTATCGTATTATCAGATTGGTCCTCTTTCTCTCTTATATATAGTCTGTTTGACTATCAAAACGGATAAGAAACAGAATTAGAAAAGGAGGAGAAACTCAATCTGTCCCATACATCCTCTCGTTCCTTGTCAACAAATATCAATGGATCAAGGTACGCATTCTCTTGTTTATGTTTAATGTAAAAATTATTTAGTCTAAGATCTTGACCATTATGTTTATTAAAGAAAATCCTTTAATGAATCTTACACTATCGTCATCACACCTAGGTAAATTTTGAAGTTTACAAAACAACTGGAAAAAAAAAAGATTATACTGATAGGTCTCTATTTTAATTGCATTCAATTGAATCATTTGAATTCAGAGTTACACTTGAAGGTGATATATAGCTTACCACTCATGTCCCAACCAATGCATTTGATAGAGCTGTCATTCATTTTTATGGCTTTCTCTTCCCTTCTTGCACCTATCTCAAGATCCTAAGAAGACCTAAGTGTTATTCAGAAGATTTGTTCTCATGCTTGCATGTGCTATTTCCAATTGCATTTGTGATATTCTGGGTCTCTGTACTGGCTGTTGCTTTTTAACTGCATCTACGAAGTATACTGCCTTAGTCTAACCCAAACTTTTAGTCACCCAATACATGAATTGGGTAACTCATTGCATACGCTTAATTTGCCCCTCTAAGACGAGACGAGGACCTTCGATTCAGGTCTGCTCCAACCGAGAAAAAATTGCTGGTCTAAAGTTCTGGTTTCCCATGTCCTACTATTGTCCACGGTGCTTTCTCAAGTGCAACCCAAATGCTACACCCAGATCAGTCTCGGCCAAGCTCTTTTTTGTTTTTTGTTTTGATTTTATAACATTTTTGGTCGTCGGCCGTCAAGATTTCAGCTGCGTCACAAATGCTTAAATGGGATACACCTTTTATTTTTTTAATCATAGTTGCATCGGAAAACATTGAGGCAAGGGAAAAGGCTTCGTGCACAGCGCACGAGAGAGAATATTTTTTTATTTTTTTATGCTGCATATACGATGATATAATATACGTACGTGAATTAATCACTATGCACATTTTTACAAAATAATGCACAAAAAATTTTTAAAGTTAAAATTTTCATAAATAAGCTCAATAAAATCTTGGCCCATGCTTTATTGTACATCTAATTTAAGATTATAAAAAAAATTTGTGCACTGCATGGTAGAGATCATGCTTATCATACATGATGGTTGATCGTGCTAGTTTGCGGCTGCATGTAATCAAGGATAATTTTAATTTTTTATGGAACGTAAGCGCGATTGCACGCGGGGCGGGCCAATAAGATTATATTTGCATTCCATAGCTTATGGATCTATACTCGGAACGCAAACCATTTCCATGCGAATTTCCGTTCCATTTCCTCGAAGACAGAGTGACGGCGATAGCAGGACGAAGTCTCGTGTACTCGTTCCGAAGAACACCGAATTGAAGTCGGCAATAGGGGCAATTCTGTAATTCGGGATAGGATCACTGTTTCTTTTTTTTTTTTTTTTTTCAATTTATTACCAACCTATACTACACACGCTCGTGGCGAGAACCACCGTCCGCTGTCCCGAAGCCAAACCGCCCTCCTCGTTTTGTTCCCCCCTCTGCCACAGAGGGTTCGCTGGATCGCGATTCTCCTCGCCTCCTCACCGTTCTCAGCTCTCGCAAGACCTATATTTTTACGGTTTCGGCTTCTTGATCCGCGGATTCTCCACTGCCAAGCGCCCGCCACGCTGTTTCAGCCGGAAACATGGTAGGTTTTTCCGATCTTTCTCGGTTCAATCGCTGCTCCCAGACGGAGTGACGGTAGATCTGGCGCAAGATTTCTTTGATTCGAATTTAGCAGTTCAGACGATGCTTCTATTACCTCGAATTCCTGGTGATCGCACCAAACTTTTGTTGCATTTTCGGCGTGGGGATTGATTGATGAGTTTTAGTCCGTCAGGATTTTGAATTTTCGCAAGATCTTAGCCTTTTCTGGTAGCTGACGATTTTTTTTTTTTTTTTTTTTTCTTTTGGTTGACGCGGCAACACTTGCAGCCTCTCAGACTAGAAATCAAGGTACTCCTTTCTGATATGGGTGAAATTTGATGGCTATTGTTTGGATCTTATGTTTTCTTTTGTTTCTGCATTCAAATCTCTCTAATTCTTTATTTTTTTTAATGCTAAATTTGCTTTCAATGATGTTTGGATCAGAGGAAACTTGCACAAAGGTCAGAAAGAGTAAAATCCGTAGATTTACATCCAACAGAACCATGGTAATCCGATTCTTTGATTCCATATTTTTTAATATATTTTAAACCAACTTGCATTTGCCTTTTGAACGGAGATTCTGCAGGTGTTCACTGTATACAAATATATAATCGTGTATTGGTCTTTTTGCTGCAGGATTTTGACAAGTCTTTATTCTGGAAGTGTCTGCATCTGGAACTATCAATCACAGGCAAGTAACCAATGATCAATAAATTATCTAAAACCATGATTTTCTGAACTCTGATTTACTTTTGAATATTCATGCATGCAATACTAAAATCAAGTTATGGAACCAATGCATTACATGAAAAGTGTAGATGGTCTCTGACGTTGATTCAACCTTACATCATCCTACCTGTGAATATATAATCATTCAGTATTATACTGAAAATCTATGTTCATTGCCTAACTAATTTGTATTAGTTAGTTTAGAATACCATATTATTTAGGTACAAGTTGTTCTTTATTTGTATCACAAAAAAAAAAAAAGGATTGCTTTTGGTGATAGTCAACTGTGATGTCTATCATTGCATTTCATGTTGAATAATCAAGAAAAATGGATGCAACTCACTTCCAGAGTGGGAGTTTAGCGTAGGATTTCAAGTCATTTCTTGAGAAGGTGGGCATGATTTGCTAATGTCTTTCATGATGCAAGGACTGGACAAGTTAGCTAGGTTCGGCAATCTATAATAGAAGAATGATTGAAGTTTTAAGTAACTGTAGGATTTTGATCATGTTGCACTTGCAATTTCTGCTGATTCTTTGAACTTGTCTTTCAACAAGCTTTGTTGAGTGGTCTCTATAACTTGCTGTATACGTAAATGTTTTGTTCAAGATCCTGAAAATAGTTTGGTCCTTTTAGAGATCAAAGGTTCTATCTAACTTGTATGGTGAAGATAGTACTAGTATTTGATAGAATAAGAAAGTAAGTTAAAGAAGCCTCTGATTGCCTGCCTTGACATGGTCAAGCATTGTTGGTCGGAACAAGTGTAGGACACATAGCACTCTTCAAGCTTGCTGGTTCTAGCTTTTTTGCTCTATCTCTCTTCCATTTTCACTAGTTTTTTGTGTGCATTAAATTTTTGGTCCTTTGTGTGATGATAGATTTGTGGCCTGCATTATGGAAAGTGATAATCTGCATGGACGTACCATGCTTTTGGCATCTAGTTAATGATTGGGATGAGACTAGGCTTTTTGGTGGATGATTCTATAGCTATTGGAGAATGATGATGGGATGAATGGTGGTTAGGGGTGGTAATTTTGGACACGACTCGAGATCGATCCGAAATTAGTTGGTTTGAGCTAAGTATAAATGGACTCGAGTCAAAATTGAGTTGATCCATTAAACACAATTTATAAATAAATCGTGTCTCGAGTTGACCCATTAACTCAAAATCAACTTGCAGTCAATTCGATTATTAAAATAGTCAATTTATGTAACACAACCCGTAAATTCAGACAGGATCCAATAAAGCTGTTTAACTTATCCAAGTTAATTTCATCCTTTAATATTCAACCACTAAGATCATTATTTTGTCGTCATGTAGGATCCAACATATAGAAATGGATTAACATACAATTTTGTGCTTTAATTATAATTGCGGATATGCAATTATTTTGTGATTGAATTAGTATTAGATGAATTTTACAGATTGTACCGGTTAGATGGGGTAAAATCTGATTTTAAGTTATACAAGTTAAGAATAGCTCATGTATTCGTGCCTTGAATATGGTGCACAAATCGTGTTGTATAACTTATCATACATAAGTCATGTTGTATAACTTGTTATACATAAGTTGGATTTTGGTCTAGATTTCTGACACAATTAGTAAATGAACCAAGTTTGGGTTGGCCCATTTGTTGTTATGCTCTTAAGTTGACATAACCCTTTTGTAATCCATGGACACGACTTGCCAATCCTAATAGTGGCTAGGTAGAATGGAGTGGTATGGTGGGAAAGATGTCGATAACCCTCTCATAGGGCTCCGCACTTGGGAATCATGCACACACATACTCACAAGCTTTCATTTTCATAAAGCGTCTATGATAAGTATCATATTGCTAATGAGACTACATTTCCTCCATTTCTAGTGAAATATATATTAAGCTTGAAGTATGGGTTGTAGGTATTCAAGGTAATTGACATAGTAGATGGAACCTTCTTGGAAGTTTGGAACCACTAGAGAGGCATAGGAGAACTGGTGGATATGTTGTAGCTTCTCAGCAATTTGAATAACAGATGGTTCAAGACTACAGTAGGGTACTTAGGGAGGGTCTTATCTAATGCAACACTGGCAAAGGCTTGTAGGGCAAGTATGCTGTTTTGATTTGGTTATTTTTGGCATGGTTCATTGCATTGACGATGCCATTGAGTGCCAAATCAGAAAATGCCCAAGCACTAGCTAAAATTGAGGAACAGTGGTGAGAAGAATTTAATATAGAAAATGCAAGTGAATTGCATCAACAATTTAGTCTACTCATAACAGATCAAGACATGCAAAGGATGTCAGGGCTAGTAGTGACTTTTCTTGCATAAGGATAAGCTTGGTTGCATTTCACATTCTTCTGCGTGTCCAGTTATTTAAATGGCTGCAAGTATTGCAGTCAAATGCTGCAATTTGATTTATGTCTAGAAAAACTTCAGATTGAGTTTCAGGTTTAGTCACAGTCATTGAGGTCAATTACACACATTCATATAACTGCAGTCAGTGTACTTTCGACTCCATGCTAAGCTCAAAACTTAGTAGAGATGCACATCACAGACTTATGATTTTTTTTTTTTTTTGATAACCCTAAAAAGGCTTTATTGGCTTGAGATGCACAATGTAACATCAAAGTGTAGGATCCTAAATAAGCACCTTGGACAAGCTGTCACCTGGTTTTTGGTACTGGTGCCCTGTTTCACTAGGCATAAAGTTTACAGAGGTTAGTCCAAAATTTGTGGAGCAATTTAGAAGTTGGAAGTGTGAGAATAAGGAATGGCTCTTTGATGTAACCATATTTAAATACATTTGCTGATCTATCTGATGCCATTTAATGTTGAATGAAGGTGACTGGATAGAACCATACAACATCTGTTATCATCGTAGTTGGGTTGTGAATCAGTGTCATTGAGATGGCAATAATGTTTGCAACTGTGCTCTAGTGGTGCTGATTGTGCTTCGTCATTCCGTGAACTGAGAAAAGCAAGCATCTGTGGTGGGATGATAGCCAAGCAAGTCATTAAGAGGAATGAACCATAAAAGCAAAACAAAACACATTACCCAAGCATTATATGAACCAGAGTAGGAGCTAAATACTTTTGCATACTTATGTGTCTTTGATGTATATAATGCAATCCTTAACACAGCTATATAAGATGGTCGAATTCCTAAGTTTTTTTGCTAGGGCCTATCATTAGATTTCACATAGTATGTTTCTTGCATTGGTACATACACGTGCACATGCATGCTTGCAGACATATATGCATAATTATATACTTAAATTTTGATCTGGTTTTCGTACCTTTTCATTAGTTTGTAAGTTATGAGATATAGAAGTTCAAACATTGCAAATTGGACACTTCACTTTCTTTTCTGGATCTTCTTGATCAAGTTTATTATAATTGTTGATTCATTTTCAGACTATGGTGAAATCTTTTGAGGTCACAGAATTGCCTGGTATGCTACTTTATACTTCATCCTTCATACTTTTGCTAGTGCTGGCAATACACTCTAATGTTTACTTGTTAAATATTCAGTGCGATCAGCAAAATTTATAGCACGCAAACATGGGTTGTGGCTGGAGCAGATGATATGGTCATCCGGGTGTACAATTATAATACAATGGACAAGGTTAAAGTGTTTGAGGCACATACAGATTACATCCGGTGTGTGGCTGTCCATCCAACCCTTCCATATGTGTTATCATCATCTGATGACATGTTGATAAAGCTTTGGGATTGGGAAAAGGGTTGGATGTGCACTCAAATTTTTGAGGGACATTCCCACTATGTGATGCAAGTCACTTTTAATCCCAAAGACACCAATACATTTGCAAGTGCCTCCCTTGATCGCACAATAAAGGTGTTGCTGAATTATATTTTGATTGGTGGCATGATTCTACTGTTGATTTATGACAATCCAGTTATTTTTGTTCATTTGGTCTATCTTAAAAATGTTTTTCCAGATATGGAATCTTGGTTCTCCAGAACCAAATTTTACTTTAGATGCTCATTTGAAGGGAGTGAATTGCGTTGATTACTTTACTGGAGGTGACAGGCCGTACCTGATTACTGGCTCTGATGATCAAACTGCAAAGGTCTGCCTCCTGGTTCTTTGTTGTGCAGTTATTCTATTTGCTTTTTTCTATGGCATTCTGTTAATAAATTAATGGAATCAGGTCTGGGATTACCAAACCAAGAGTTGTGTTCAAACACTTGAAGGCCATACACACAATGTTTCAGCGGTCTGTTTTCATCCTGAGCTTCCTATAATAATTACAGGTTCAGAGGATGGAACTCTTCGTATATGGCATGCCACTACATATAGGTTTGTTCTTTTCTTGATCCAAACCATATGTGCATTTGTGGTAATAAGGTTCTTTTCACTCATCCAAATGAATTCTGAAGTATATTTTTTTATTTTTTTTTTATGCTTATGTGCATTTCATCTTGTTGTTATTGGCATACTGGAGAATTGGTTTGTGTAGGTGATGTAGGATAAATGATGGCACTCACGAGCAGGTTCCATCTGCTGTGTAATCTATAGCCGAGACAACTTTCTTTCTTCTAAATCTATAAAGATAACATCATCTGTTGGTTCCATCAATATTTGCATATAAATACTTCTTTGTCTTCTTTTCTTAACGAATCATGCTAAATTTTGAGTACAGGAGGGCAACCGCAGGACTTGTTATCCAATTATATTTCAAATTCTTGTTGTCACTTGTGTTCTGAATCTCTTTTGTTTGAGTAGCAACATTAGAATCTACTTTGTACATGATCTAGTCTGTAAGGTGGAATGCTTAACTCCTAGAACCGTGAAATATCCACAATCTTGTTTATACTTATCTATTTTTTAAAAATATTTATTCTAAATTATGATTCGTATGATATAGGTTGGGACACTGAGTATAAAGGTAGATGAAGATTATTATAAATATGATTGTAATGAAGGATAGGATGCTTCTGAAAGATAAGGTGTTAGAGAGGGGAGGGAGATAACTTCAAGTTATTAGATGGTGTTGTAGATTGTGCATCCACTGCATCTTCTAAAATGTCTACTGCTTGTTGTGGATATTTTTGAATCTCAGAAATCTTTTCAGTGGCTGTGACAGTTAGGTGGAGCATCTTCTGTTTGCAATAGAAAATGGTGGTGACTTGAGCAATTGTGAGTTAAGTGTAGCTGTGCAGTGATAGTTAAGTGTAGAATCTTCTGCATGTTGTAAAATGTTCTTGTATCTATGGAATTAAACATCTAGCTAATATCTTGATGCCCTTATTTTGAGTTTTGCATTGCCAGCTTCACACCTTGCTCCCATTTCATTTTGTTTTGGAATCTCTTTCTGGAATATCTCTTAAATTGCCTTTGTTTATAAGTGCACAAATGGGTGAGAACTATAAATCTGCGTCAGTTTTTTCCTATACTATGTTTGGTTTTCTTTATTCATATGCATTTTTTCTGCCTTAAAAGAAATCGAACTGGCTTTTAGTTATTTTGGATTTTGTTTTAATTCTAGAAAATCATGACTTTGTGTTTAACATTTGCGAAATTGGAAGAAGTAAGCTTAGAACCATTTTGGGGATGTGCTCGCTCTAAGTCAAATTATGTAAATGAAGCACTATTGTTAATTGAAGAAACTATGCAGTGAAATGATGATATCTAGAGAAGAATTGTTGTGGAAAATATCACAAATTAGAAATGTCTTGGAAGACAGCATTCTGTGTTTGTATCAGCTTGAGATTTTGCACTCTAATTTCTAGGGGGACAACCTTGGTGTACATAGGTCTAAGACAAGCTCTTTTTTGGGAATTGGGCTTATGATGTTCATACTGGGGTGACTTTCATGGCTACAACTTTATTCTCAAAAATGAGGAAGAAACCTGGGGCTTAAGATGACTTTCATGGCCACAACTTTTTGGCATCAAGCATTTTTGTGGCTTTGGAAACATGGTGCCCATACTTTTGCCAACTTGGGCCACCGTATCTCGAAATGATGATAAACATTTTTGATATGGTTATTTGTTCTATCATTATTTCTAAAGCTAATTTTTATTGATCTCTGTCGAAAGAAAGCAAATTTCTCACCATATGGAGTCTACTACACTGCTATGTTGCTATGGTTGCTGGGAAAGAGTGAATGTGGACTGCTCTATTGGCAACACTTCTTACTGGAAAAGGTTGCAGGTCCCTTTTACGGTCCTGAAATCCCCAGGAACAAATGTTGAGACATTAATAATTGGAAATAAAACTTGTGTTTCTGATTTCCAGTTGGCTCTAGCTAGCTGATTGCTAGGGGAGGGCGAGCATTATGAAGCTGGCAAGTTTACAATTTTGTGCAGGGTTTATTAGTTAATGTTATAAGCTTCGTTAACATACATAATTGTGAAATTATAAATGAACAATTCACTGTGTGAGCAAATCATCTGTTGTCTCTAGAAGTTATGTGGATCAACAGGAACCAAGCTGATAGCTCAGGATATCAAGAAATGGGAGTACAGCCATATTGGGAATAATGTGTTTCTGTCATGTGCTCAGCCTTCACTATGTTGCCTATACATGCAGAACGTACATCTAGTAGCTGTTCTGGAGCCATAATCCCAAACCTTATGCTTACCAACTGATGGTTATTACTTTAGAAGTCATCACTATTATGTCTGGTTCATATTATTTTTGATGTTAATGTTGATAGGAGGAACTTAAAATCATGGTGGATCTTCAATTACAGATATACTCAACTTTTTTTTTTTTTTTACTGATACAGACTGGAGAACACATTAAATTATGGCTTGGAACGTGTTTGGGCTGTGGGATACAGGAAAGGATCAAGGAGGTAAAAAGCAACTGTCATTTATTTTACTTTTTATTTTATCTTTTCATGATTTAGGAGTATTCCAAATTTGTTTGATATGTGATATTGTCAATTTTTAAAGAAGTATCAAATCAATAGATATTTTACAAAGTTTAATTGGTTTTGATGCCCCCATGCAGCTGAAATTAAAGCTTTCTTGAAATGTTTCAGGAGAAGATAGTAGAGTGCTCTTAGTACAATTTTTTTTTTCCTTTCTTCTTGCTTAAATGTGGCATCGGTTCTATTTTTTAGGGTTGTTATTGGATATGATGAAGGGACCATTATGATAAAACTCGGTCGTGAAGTACCAGTTGCCAGTATGGATAGCGGCGGGAAAATTATATGGGCCAAACATAATGAAATACAGACAGTGAATATCAAGACTGTTGGAGCCGACGTTGAGGTTAGTTAGCCCTGATCTGCTTTCAAGAAAATTGAGAAAAATTCTATGAAAGTTGATTTGAAGATTATGAAACTTTTTGACATGTCAGGTCACAGATGGAGAAAGATTGCCTTTAGCTGTGAAGGAGTTGGGAAGCTGCGATCTCTACCCACAAGTATGTTTACTTAATGCGATCGGTTGCTTATGCATCTACTATGGTTTCATGGTTGACCCTATGCTGTGCACAAGCTATGTAGCCTTCTTGGTTGCACCGGCATGCTTGTGCTTGTGGGTGCACATGTGCGTGCATATGCATGTGAATATGCGCTTATTCCAACTGATGCATCAGATGACATCAAAAAATCCATACTCCACTATTTGTCTACAGAAACAAGAGCAAATAAAACGGTATTTGTTAAATGCTGAAAAATATCTATGGCGATCAATGTACTGACCTTGTATTGCCTTGCAGTGAGACAAATCTATCCAGGCTCTACTTTAGAGCTGCATGATTGGTTTTGGACTAATTGCTATTTTTATCTACAGATATCTTGGGCTTCATCTGTCTTTTTGTCTTGTCTGATTATTTTATGGAATAGAACTTTAATATAACTTAGCTACCACTTCCCTTGAATTATTGGTCAATTAGAGTATGGAGGTCACAGAAAAGAGGAAAGTGATGTACTAAAAGTTTTTGTAACTTGAAGTTTAGATATGCTGAATTAAAATATTGAGGAAGTGCAACTGGCAAAGAATGGATGAAATAGATGCTATGATTGAGCATATCGATCATCTTCCTATATAAATGCTCTGTTTTCGGAAATTACGTATTCATTTTTCTACTAGAATAAATGTTTTCTAATTTTCTTTATGTCAGTTGATGCGGTATTCTTGGTTTTCTAGCTTATTGTTCTTCAATTGCTCCTGCTTTCCAGTTAGTAAGCGTTGACCAAAGTTTCTTTTTTTGTTTGTTCAGAGCTTAAAACACAATCCAAATGGGAGATTTGTTGTTGTTTGTGGAGATGGAGAATACATAATATATACTGCATTGGCATGGAGAAATAGATCCTTTGGATCTGCTTTGGAATTTGTCTGGTCATCTGATGGAGAATATGCAGTCAGGGAAAGCACATCAAGGATAAAGATTTTTAGCAAAACATTCCAGGTCTGTTTCTTCCTCCGTTCATTTTTTAGGGATTAATTGGCTTGCTCCCATTTTCTAGCACCAACCCTTGGTTTTTTTTTTCTTTTTTAAAAAAAACATGACAATATTTAAACAATTTAATTGGATGACTTTTTCCAAATAATAAATGTAAAGGCCATGCTAGATTCATTGTCAGATTAATATTTTATGCATGGGCAAATAGTTTTTAGATTCTACATCTCACAGACCCATTAATCTTCAGCTCTCTTTTGCAGCTGAGTTATTTTATTTTTGGTATTACAATTTGCTGACACATGGATAACCCACAATGAAAGGAACTGTTATTTTCTGTGTGATATTTTTCATAGATGATCTGCTGTAACTAGTTGTCTTCTCTTGTTGTGTTTTAATTATAATTGAATAATTATTGTGCTACTGTTTGAGATGTTCCTGGATGCTTCATTCATCATAATGAGCACATGGTCATATTTGGAAATCAATTGACCGTTTGCCTTTTTGCCTCTCATCCTTGTTTAAGCACTTCATGTTGGCTCTTCATGCTTTCCAAATATGGCTTTTGAATATCATGGAGCTAAACAATGTAGCAATTCGCAAGCCAGTGCTTTGTAATCTGTCTGCTGTTAGCGTCCAATTATTCTTGCATCATGAACAAAAAATTGTATTGTAGATCTCGTCACTTTGTCACATGTCTTGGCATCATATTTATGAGAGTCTTCAGCAACCGATTACATCAACAAAAAAAAATTGTCTACTGTCAACCTGGAACTTGAACTGAGCCTTGCATCTTTCAGGAGAAAAAAAGTATTCGACCGACCTTTTCTGCAGAGCATATCTTTGGGGGAACGTTACTGGCAATGTGCTCGAATGACTTTATTTGCTTTTATGATTGGGGAGAATGCAGTTTAATTCGACGGATCGATGTGAATGTTAAAGTGAGTTTGTTCTTTGTTCCACATTTTTTCTGTAGTACTGTCAAGCTTCAGCTAGATTTCTGTTGTATTTTTAATAATCATTTGCCCTCGTACGTGTTTTGCAGAACCTTTATTGGGCTGATAGTGGTGACCTAGTTGCAATTACTAGTGATACTTCATTCTACATCCTGAAGTACAATGTAAATTAGCTGACTCATTTATCCTTTTCTTTTAATGTTCAATTGTTGCATGATTTCATTTAGGTGCCTCTGCTTACTTTGTATTTTTTCCTGGGAACATGCTCATATGGATTGGCATTTGCATGTACTATTTTTTCAAGAAAAAGAAAAGACATTTAGTTGGGTTATTGTGTGTATGCATATCTTGAATGGTAAGTTTGAAAAACTTGATCTTTTCCCGACAGAGAGATATTGTTTCTTCCTATCTAGAATCTGGAAAGTCAGTAGATGAGCAAGGTGTTGAGGATGCATTTGAGCTTCTTCATGAAGTGAATGAGCGGGTCCGAACGGGTATATGGGTTGGAGACTGCTTTATTTACAATAATTCATCTTGGCGACTGAATTATTGCGTTGGAGGGGAGGTAAATGTTTGAACTTTCACTTCAAATTTGGTTTTTGGTGCTTATTCATGTGCACACTTGTTGGTTCTACTATATGTTTGAACTTTCACTTTAAATTTGGTTTTTGGTGCTTATTCATGTGCACACTTGTTGGTTCTAGTATTTATATGATTATCTGTTTTGTTGAATGTAGGTTACCACCATGTTTCACTTGGATCGGCCTATGTACTTATTGGGATATCTTGCTAGTCAAAGTCGGGTGTATCTTATTGACAAGGAGTTCAAGTAAGTTCACTTGCGAGATTCTTTCTTAATCTTCTGTCATCCCCATCGTTAATTTTTCTGTGGCTAATAATTTCTTTTGTTGCAGTGTTATGGGCTACACCTTACTCCTCAGTTTGATTGAGTACAAAACTCTAGTGATGCGTGGGGACCTGGATCGTGCAAAAGAAGTCTTACCATCAATACCAAAGGAACACCATAATAGGTACATCCTTGTTTCTATTGAATAGGCCGGTTTTGCTCTTGCTGATCTCTTGAGACCTGGAATTCTGATAGAATGCAAATCTGGCAATAAGAAGTCACTGTTGTTAAATTAACTCAGTCCGGAATATCAAATTGGCTCTTTTCATGGTTGTATTCATTTTTGTGCTTGGATAACTTCTCTGAGATTGGTGATTTATGGATCAATAAATGGCTATGAACTCTCACATGAGCCTTTTCATCATATGAAAGACATGATATTCTGGAATTTCTTTTTCTGTGGAGTAGATGTGTGTGGGTTGTCTTTGCTTTATGGCTGTTATTGTCCTGTCATTGTTCCAAGTTGAGATATTTTCTGTCTCTTATTGCTTTCCTAATTTCGGTTTGGGGATTCTTCTTCATTTCCTTTGATACTGTAACCGCTCACTAAGCTTCCCTTGGCCTGTATTTCATAATTTGCCAGTGTGGCTCATTTCCTGGAGTCTCGGGACATGCTAGAGGATGCTCTTGAAGTAGCTACAGATCCTAATTACAGATTTGATCTAGCTGTACAGCTTGGTAGGTTAGAGGTTGCAAAGGTAAGCATTAACAATCATATAAGCAGATGGTGTACATATGACATTTGCTCATTGTAATTCTATTTTTGAATTTTTCCTTGTAGTCATTTGTTTCCCATCTGAGGACAAATGTTTTGCAGGCAATTGCTATTGAAGTGCAAAGCGAGTCTAAGTGGAAGCAGTTAGGAGAGCTAGCTATGTCTATTGGGAAGGTATAAAATGAACTTTTAAATAATGATTCAAGTCTCATCCTAAAGAGATTTCGGGACTGATCTCAACTGACTTATCCCATCCGGTCTTATTCTGGCTATAATACATTAGAGTATCAATCTTAAATAAATCTAATTTATCATAAAAATATAACTTCTGAAGTTTAAATATGTTTAAAAATCGAATAAAATGTTAAAACTTCGCAAATAATTTTTTTTGTAAAAAAAAAAATCTTAAGAAGTATTGGTACATCTGATCGGGTCGAAGATCAGGATGGGACAGAATGTAGGGCATCTCATTTTGTATAAAAATAGAGACATCTGTCTCACAAGATTTAAAACTTTGCCTTTAAAGCCTTATTTTAGTTTTAACTATGATGATAGAACTTTCTAGTTTTGTTTTGATGTTTTTGTTAATATGTAATAACATTTGATGGGGTGGGAGAAGCAACCTTTCTTGAAATCAAGTTCATTTTCCTGGAAATCCTGCTATGAAATAATTGTGAAATAAATATAAATGGAATGATATCTTGTACTTGATGATCATTTTGCATTCTTTTATGCAGTTAGAAATGGCTGAGGAGTGTCTATCACAGGCTATGGATTTGAGTGGCTTATTGCTTCTTTACTCTGCTCTTGGAGATGCTGAAGGGATAACAAAACTTGCATCTCTTGCTAAAGAGCAAGGGAAGCATAACGTTGCCTTCCTTTGTCTATTTATGCTTGGTAAATTGGAGGATTGCCTTCAATTGTTGGTGGAGAGGTACTTATGGCTGATATACTGAACCCTTTCTTTTTTTGGGTATCATTTTTTTTTTCCCAGAGGATTGGGTAATGTTGTGGCCATGGTTTTAGTTAATCATTTTTCATTCTTTGCAGCAATCGTATACCAGAAGCTGCATTGATGGCATGTTCCTATCTTCCAAGCAAAGTCTCTAAGATTGTAGGAGTATGGAAAAACGATCTCAATAAGGTATTTGTTTTTAATGTTTGTTCCTTTAAGCTTTGCTCAAAATAGTATCATTGATTTGCTAAAACCGTGTGAAAGTTAGGAAGACCAATGACTCTCATTTTTATTTTCAGTTGCTTTATGCTAAGTGTCTGGTTATCTCTGTTATGTTCAAATTTTTTCTTTCTTCTTTGAAATCATCTAAAAGATCATTCTTTTTTGCTTGTAAATTGCTTTGAACAAAGGTCAACCCTAAAGCTGCAGAATCTTTGGCTGATCCTGAAGAATACCCTAATTTATTTGAGGACTGGCAGGTTGCTGTTGCTGTTGAATCAAATCTTGCCCATAAAAGGTACTTGTGTGATTTCTTTTGCTTTAGATGGTGATATTTTGTGCATAAAGCTATATGGTGTGGAATCTTTCATGCCTCACTTGATGGTAATTTTCTGCTAACATTTGAAGTACAATGTAATCTCATAACTAAGATGTTCTTGTATCATTAGGAATCCGTATCATTTGATCAGAAACCAGACAAATTCCTTTGAGTAAATGGTGGTTGTGCTAGGTAGGAAGCGCTAGTTTTTCTATCCTTTGTCCTAGTGAGTTTCCTAGGTGCATAACTGTAGAAAATAATTGAACAAAAATGGAAATATATGAAATTACAGGGGCAAAAAACTAGGAGCAGCCTGGGAAATATGATATAAAGTGGGATCTAATGGAAAATATGGGCAAGATTTTTAGGTTGATTGTAGTTAAATAAAAGCTCAATCTAGGTAGTGATCAGCAAGGACTTCTAAGCTGTTACAACTCCTTTTTTGTGCTTCCCTTATCTTCTGTTCTCTCTCCAACTTTCCTTTTTCTGTTGCTGCCAGCTAAATGGTACACATGGTTCTTAGACATCCCAGCTGCCAGCTGAGCACTCACGTTCTAAAGCAATTTTAGTTTGCGTTGGATAGTTAAATTTGAAGGTCAATTCTAATATGAGATTAGATAAATAAAGAATGTGAAGTCTTTATTTTAGTCATGTAACTCTTCCTTTGATATTGTTCTGTCTTAAAATTCTCTATTTTTTCTATTAACTTAAAATGAATTTGATAACATTAGGGAACCCGTGAGGGCTTGCATAAAAGATATGTAGATGGTTTTCCTTTGTTCAAAGGTAATTCTTTCATGGCACCTTCAATGACATAAGTTATATTAAGAGCTGGCTGTAATATTCATGACTAGTTTGTGAGGTGATTGTTATATTTTTTTCCCTTTTTCATAGTGTTTTCCACAGTATTGTAGCTAATCTCATTATGCTTATGCTCTTAGTTTTGTCATGCATCAGTTGGATGCCTCCTTTATGTCATCAATATCATGATTTGTGATATTGCACATTTTTGGCCTTTCTGTTCTTGGGCTTGATTGCCACAAAATGCTAATTGACATTTATGATGGTGCAAGAAGACAGGGCAATTCATGGTGATGTCTTTACTGCCTCCTGTGTTATGAAAATTTGAACAACAGAAGGCTATTATTGAAGTCTTGTTGTTGGATACCTTGATGAAATTTTTATCTTTTGTCGGCATCAAGAATCAAGCATTCAGACTTTCAAATAAATCTCTTCTTTATGAGGACTGCTCTGTTATTTATTTATTTATTTATTTTGTGTGTGCGTGCATGCACACGTGCTTTTTCAATCCATCACGGAACTTATGTTGTTCCCTTTACATTCTTTGAACACGTTATTTGAATGGAAACAAAGGATATCAAAAATCAGGAAAGAAAAAAGAAATAAAGTGATATATGAACTCTATCAATTGAAAGAATGGATGAGGTAAATTAAACAGCAGAAGACATGATGGACTATTTGCTAAAATATGCTGAAACTTGAAACCTGTGACCATGCTAAAGTAAATAGCATGCAGTATATCTTTACATTAACAGCCTGAAATTTTGTTACGCATAGTGACTGATGCCGTCCATTCCTGACTTTTTGCAAACGGACCAAATTGAATAAGAGATTATGAGAAACATCATTTGGTATGCAACCTACAAATTCAAGTAAATGGCTTTTTAAACTACAAGAATATTTTAATGACAATTATGACTGACCATATAAAGAACTCTGAAAAAAATATTTTCTGTACAATTTGAGGTGTTGAAAGCTCCAAGCTGACATGAAATATATCAGAACTCTTTTCATTGGAGATGATATAAGCCTAAACTACCTTTTAGGTTGTGATGCTCATTCTTGTTCTGTATGAATCAGATCAAATAGCTTTAGATATCTCTATAAAGATTGGTACATTGTTTTTATAAAAATTAACTCAACTCAACTCATTTAAGCCTTTTCCCAATTACATGGGGTTGGCTACGTGAATCTGCTTCCTCTACTCTGCTCTATTCAGGATCAAGTCGACATTCAAATTACAAATAGTTATATCTTTTTTAATTATTTATGTTCATATTAGTTTAGGTCTACCTCTACCTTTATCCTTACTGTGAATTGTTAAAAGATCACTCTTTCTAACTAGAGCATCTAAAGGTCTACGCTGTATTTGTCCAAACCACTGGAATCGATTTTCTCTCATTTTATCTTCAATTGGGACTACTCCTATCATTTCTCTTATATGTTTATTTTTAATTCTATCTTTTAAAGTTTTACCACATATCCATCTTAACATGCGCATTTCTGTCACACTTAAATTTATTCACATGTTTCAATATTGCCCAACACTCTATTCTATATAGCATAGCTGGCCTAATAGCGGTTTTATAGAATTTCTTTCAATTTTAATGTGATACGCTGATCATACAATACTCTCGAAGTACTCCACTTACTCCATCCTGCTTTAACTCTATGATTCATTTTTCACCCATTTCACCTTCTTGCTGGATAATTGATTCCAAATACCTAAATTTTTCACTCGATATCTTTTGACTTGTAATCTTCACTGTTTCTTCATTTGTATTTCTACTCCCACTAAAATTACATTTCATGTATTCAGTTTTAGTTCTATTAATTTTAAAACCTTTAGATTCTAAAGCCTCTTTCCAAATCTTTAGCTTAGCATTTATTCCAAATTTAGTTTCATCAATAAACATATTATATCATCTGCAAATAACATACACCATGGGATATCATTTTGAATATGTTTGTTTAATTCATCCATAACTAATACAAAAAGATACGGACTTAAGGCAGATCCTTGATATAAACCTACAGTAATTGAAAACTCACTAGTTTCTCCTATTATTGTTTTAACAATAGTTATTGCTCTATCATACATATCATTTATCAATTCTATATACCTTTTCGTAACTCTTTTTTTCTCTAAAGCCCATCATATTATTTCTCTAAGTACTCTATCATATACTCAACTCATCTAAGCCTTTTCCCAAACTATATGGGGTTGGCTACATAAATCTGCTTCCTCCACTCTGCTCTATTCAGGACCAAGTCGATATTTAAATTATAAATAGTTATCTTTTTTTAATTATTTCTGCCCATTTTAGTTTAGATTTACCTCTACCTCTATCCGTACCATGAATTGTTAAAAGATCACTCTTTCTAACTGGAGCATCTAAAGGTTTACGTTGTGCAAACCGCCGTAATCAATTTTCTCTCATTTTATCTTCGGACTACTATCATTTCTCTTATATGTTTATAGGCACTCTATCATATGTTTTCTTTAAATCAATAAAGACCATATGAAGGTCTTTATCAATTTTTTATACAAATTAACTATATAAATATAATCTTCACTTTAGTTGTGCAAGCTAAAGATCCTTGGAAGAAAAAAAAAAAATTGACGAACCATAGTTTACTAATGTCAAACATCTGTATAGAAACACAAATCTAAAGTAGAACATCCAGTTGGTGTTCTCAAAGGTGGCTGTGTATGCAATCAGCAAGGAGACTGATAGCATTTAGGCTGAAGGGAGGCTTTTTTTTTTTTTGGGGGGGGGGGGGGGGGAGGTGTTAATATGACGGTCATTGAGTCCACTTCTTGAATATGATTTGGTTTGTTTGGAAGCAAAATTTAGACCATAAAGAATTTGGACACTTATGTTTTGAAAATAAATCAGTTTTGAACAGCTGCTGCAATTTTACTAAGTAGCTTGAAACTCGATCGTTGGTGAGCTTATTTTCATCTGCAGATTAACTCAAATATGTGCTGTTTAATTTTAATAAATATTTCATGAAAACAGGGATAATTATCCTCCTGCTGTGGAATATTTAAGCTATGCTGAAAGATCAAAAATTAATCTTGTGGAAGCTTTCAAAAGCATGCAAGTTGATAAAGACGATGTCCCACTTGAAAATGGAGATTCAGGTCATGAGGTAGGTTGTGCTTGGTATTCTCTCTTTTCTTATCCATATCCCAGTTTATTTTTGATCTTTTCTTGTTTTTTTTGTTGGTTTTCTTTAAATATCCCTCTTCTCGCTGAATCCTATCTTGTAAGCACAATTGTTTGCAGGTGATTGAAGAGAATGGAGTGGAGGAAGGTCAAGAAGAAGCCATTGAAGTTGAAGCTGATGAGTCTGCAGATGGTGCAATCCTTGTTAATGGGAATGAGGGTGAGGAAGAGTGGGGTATGAATAATGAAGGAACCCCATCAGCCTAATAACAATTGGTTGGGCAAGTGTAAAATTCAAATTTTGGTATATGGTGATTAATTGTTTTTCTTTTCTCCTCTTTTCCATGAACCCTCATGCGTGTCTAGGATTACTAGCATCAGTGCCACTTGTTAAGAGTAGCAGGTCTCTGCCCTCCTGCAGTTCTAGCACTGGAGTACACCAGTCACTATTTTCCTCGTGCATATCAGCAGTAGCTGTGGGGATAGCATATAATAGTGTAAAAGTATCATATTTAACAACTCTTAGTTGATGCCCTGAATGATGGTAGAATTTTGATTTCACTCCTGTAATGTCGTGGCATTGTGATATTCCCCTTTTTCTGAATTTTTGACCTGTCTAACAGTGGCATACAATCTTCTTAGTGGGAACCTTATCCATATGTTCTTGTCAGAAATTATTTTCCCATCTTTGGGTAACTTTATGCTAGTGTGCTGCCCATTATGCTTGTCACATTAAAAGAATTTGCAATTTTGATGTGAAAATATTATTTTCCAAACTAGTTTCTGTACATACCAACGGATTCAGGGTTGTCATGCATCATTTTGATATTTATTAATTTTGATTAGACATTTCAATGTAATATTTTTCTCTATTTATTTGTGTTAATTTTTCTCTATTTATTAATTGTTTTTTTGCTATTTAAGTTTCACAACTCCATGATGCAAGCATTTGGCATACTTTTTCTATGATGTTTTCCATATTTGAATGTGAGTCGGTTGTTTGTTGATCTTGCAGTGCTAACTCCACATCAATAGGGACCTTACAAGACATGAAGTTTCAGATCTCTCTCTTTTCTAAAGGTGACAACATATCCCCACGGGACAGATGGAAGGAATTTTTTTTTTTTTTTCTCTCCTTGCGCCAGTGATCCCGTTTTCTGTTTTCTTCCCACGGTAGATGGTATGTCTCCGCCACATCTCTTTCTCCGATTGATGACTTGCCTGGTGGTATCCAACGCTTAAAAGCTTTAGAATATTGATAGTAGTTGTCCAGCATCTGTGTACTCCAATATATAAATATTTCTAGCCTGGAGCCACGCTCTCAATTGATTTCATGTGTTTGAAGAAAACATAAAATAGGGCCACAGGACTTGCATTGAGCTGGCGTTGTTTGTCCGCCTATCGAACGATTTTCCTTTTCTTCAATAAATCTGAACCGATTTGATGGATATTATAAATTTTTGGTGCAATGGGATTCCTTTTATGTTGTCATACAAATAATGTTTAATTGCTCATGTTTGCATTTTGATTAGGTTTGCTGGGAGGAAACGTGTATGAGATTTTGTTCTCCGGATGTCCGTCCTTGGATCCCTGAGCTTGCAGCATTTCCAGACCCACGCAAAAAGTTACATTTTTTTATTAATTGGTATAATGTCTTTTTGGAGGAGAAAATTAATTGCTGTAATTGCACAGGCTGCTTCTTGTACTATTGGATCCCTAGAAAGGATAGAGAGAGTTGTAGATGCCTCGCTTTCCTAGCCATCCTTTTTCTTCCTTGTCCATTTAGCAGACAGCTGTATCTCAAGCTTCACAGTTTCCAATTTGTCTTTCATCGACATTTTATATGCGTTATCATTGAAGGGGTGTTATTGAATGCAATATGGTACCAACGAGTTTTTCTGGTCTAAAAAGAGATTGAGATACAGGTGAGATTTAGCAGGCTGCTAACTTCATCCTAAAGTTGCCTTTGCCTCACCTAATATTTTAGGTGCCATAATGGAAAAAAAAAAAAAATAGTGGGTGAGGTTTGCGGGAGTAGGTTCTGCTGCGTTAATGATTGGAGAAAAGGCCTTTCAAGGTCTTTAATGTTGTTGATCGGCTGCAGTAAAATCATTAAACCAATCAAAGATTGAAGTGCTTTAGTATTATTCTCTATGGGCATCGCGTCTTGTCTCCTAAGCAAGGATGCCCATACGGGAACAAACAAACCAGGTTATTCGCTCTAATAATGGACTATTTACTATTAAAAGAATTTGAATATAGATCGATAAGTCTTGCATAAAAAAAAGAACATGGACAGTTATTTTAGCAAGAGATGTTTTTAGTGAAATCGAAGCATTGGTCAATCGGAGCTCAGAAGATGTGAATATTTTATGCACATCCACTACATTTTATTGTCATTTTTAGTGATTGCTTAATAAAATTGCCAGAACTTCCTGTGGGCAATGTCGCCTAAGGAGAAATCTTTTGAAAATTTGTTGCAGCTTTTCTTTTTTTTCTTGAAGATGCTGTAGTTATCAAGAAGTTTGGTGCTACGAGAAAGCCACATTCTGAGAAGGGAAAAGCTGGCCTACCAAATCTTCTGTAATGAAGTCATTCAACTTTGTCTGGTACTCTCACATGCATATGCCATGCAGGCTAAAAGCCAATATGGTCACCATTACTCTCCGGGCCTGCTGCACCTGCGAGGGTTGCTAGCTCATTATCACTTTTCCGTAAGAACCTTTTCCATGACTTGATTTTTTGGATCGTAGCTGATGTGGCTGATCCAACGCCATTAGAGTAAAACGTGAAGGAAGCTGATGGAGTCCCATCTCGATCCCTCAGGGTGACTTCGGTCTTTGAGGTCCCTTTGGCCTCCGAGGTCCCTTCACTCTCCGGGGTTCCCTCGCCCTCGGCTTCGGAACAGGCATCCCCTCGGCCTCGAGCCTCCGCCTCGGCCTTCGAGGTCCCTTCAGCCTCCAAGGTCCCCTCGGCCTCCGAGGTCCCTTCGCTCTCCGGGGTTCCCTCGTCCTCGGCTTCGGACCTGGCACCCCCTCGGCCTCGAGCTTCCACCTCGGTCTCGGCCTCGGCCTCGTGCCTCCACCTTGGCCTCGACCTCGAGCCTCCGCCTCGGCACTTGGCCATGCACGCTCCCTCGGCCCGACTGCCACGTCAGAGCCCCTGCAGCTGCTCCCAAGCTCCTCCGGAAGCTGTCGAGCCCCCCTCGGCCATGCAAGTCGCCGAGATCCCCTCGGCCTCGGATTTCTCCCTCGGCCTCGGCACTCTGCTGCCCCCTCGGCCTCGTACGGCCTCGGCTTCGGCTCTTCCACTCGGCCTCGGCCTCAGCTTCCAGCATCGAGCTTCCCTCAGCACTCCGTTGCCCCTCGACCTCATACGGCCTCGGCACTCGGCTGCCCCCACGGCCTCGCACGGCTCGGCCTCGGTTCTTCCACTCGGCTTCGGCCTTAGCTCCCAGCACCAAGCTCCCCTCGGCACTCCGCTGCCCCCTCGGCCTCGTATGGCCTTGGCCTCGGCTCTTCCACTCGGCCTCGGCCTCAGTTCCCAGCACCTAGCTCTCCTCAGCACTCCGCTGCCCCCTCGCCTCGTACGGCCTCGGCCTCGGCTCTTCCACTCGGTCTCGGCCTCAGCTCCCAGCATCGAGCTCCCCTCGGTCATGAATAGTGCCATGCAAGCACTCTATAATCAGTGCTCTACGAGGGACAGTTGCTTCAACTCAACATCATCTTCCGCCCCAACGGCTGCACGTTAGGGCCCACATGACAAACTTTATCACCCATCGTTGTCCGCAAAGGACAGCAAAAAGGCGACGTAGGGGACACATCTGGCAAGCGCCATAACGGTCGACCATGCCCTGTAGCAGCTTGGGACAGCTGTCTAAACCAAAATAGCACATGCTAACCAGCTGGAGCCACCTACTCTTACGGGACACGACCTGCAGCCTGACACATCACGTGGAGCATCATTATGGAGCCTTAATCACTTAAGCCAAACAAACTCTAAGCATCTATAAAATGGGTAAGAGGGACTCCCGACCAGGTAACTCAACCACAACAATACTCTTAAACGCTCATTCTTGCTCACAGAGAGCACGACTCGAAGCCTCTCTCTTCTTTTCTCTTTTGAACTTCGTCAAGCTCACGGTTGTTGCCCAGAGCACTGACTTGAGCGTCGGAGGGTCCCCGCCAGAATATCCGGCCCCTGGGACTTGTTTGTAGGTCCACAGATGCAAGAAGCTCGTCGGAGGATCTCGGGCTTGCTGGAGGAGGCGACCGGACGCTTGCGGACGTTCGGGATGGTGATTTGGCATCAACAGATTGGCGTGCTAGATAGGGGGAGAAAGCAGAGTTCTGCGACACTAAGCTACAAGCTCCCACTCCCTCACAACAATGCCGGATAAAAAGATGGTGATGACAGACCCAAGAGGCTTCCGCCAATAATGCTAGGGGGCACCCTCAACGAACTGAGCAGTAGGAGGCCATCTCTCTGTTGCACCATCACCACCAGTTCAGGATGTTCAGGCAAAGCACCGTGCCACCCTCACTCTGCAAGTCCAAACATCCATGGCAGTTGCCCAAAAGCTATGGGAGCGATATTTTGTGGCCTCACAGCAACAAACAAGAGCCCATGCTGCTCCTTTAGTTATTGCTCAAACCATCCACCATCCACCTGGTGAGAGGCCTCCTCAACGAGAGACTCACCACCATCATTTCTTTGAGATTCATCAGCAAGAGCAGGCTCAAGCTATCAGCAAAGAGCCCCCCTAAGCTCACCAACAAATGCCACAAACGTAAAGCCCCCCAAACAAAGTAGAAGGAGACAAATTTCTCCAATGAAAAAGCTAAGTACACTACACTTTGAGAAAAAGTTTTTTTTCATTAGTGTCTGAATGCATTATAGGAAAACCAACAAAACAAACTATTGAAAAGGCTTTCAACGGTCTTGCGATCATAAGGTCACCCCCGAGCCGGCCGCGAAACCCCCGCGGCGGTTCAAGACCTATGGTTCCAGCGACCTCGAGCCACCCCTCGGGCCGGCCACGAAACCCCTGAGGCAGTTCCGAAGGAGCTCGATGGCATCGCGGCTAATGGATACCACTCGGTCCGGCTAGGATACGCCCACGAGTTGGTTCAAATCCCTAACAACCCTTACCTGCTCGAGTCACCTCCCGAACTAGCACACAAACACTCGAGGCAATTTTATTTTAGCCCCTGTGGCTCTATTTCTGCTTCGGCAATTTTATTGCAGCCTCAACGGCTTTATCTCTACCTCAGCGGCATCATCCAAGTCGGCCTCAGTCCCAGTCGGCCTCGGCCCCAGTCGGCCTTGGCCCCAGTTGCACTCGGCCACCTCCGCCTCCACCTCGGCCCCAGTCAACCTCAGACGGCTTTGGCTCCAGTCGGCCTCGGCTCCAGTCGGCCTCGGTCCCAGTCGACCTCGGCTCCAGTTGGCCTCGGCCCCAGTCAGCGCTCGGCCACCTCAGTCTCAGCCTCGGCCCCAGTCGGCCTCGAACGGCTTCGGCCCCAATCGGCCTTGGCCCCAATCAGTGCTCAGCCACCTCGGCATCGGTTCCAATCGGCCTTGGCTCTAGTTGGCCTTGGCTCCAGTTGGCAACTTAAAGCTCAGAGCCAACGCTCGCCGCCCAAGCAACCTTCTCTCCTACGGACGGCGACACAAAGGAAGGCCCAAGTAAGGGCAGCGGTACCTCCACTCCAACCAACTTGATTCCCTGGGGGGCAGGCCACTAGCGGGCAGAAGTGCTCAAGTCCACAGAAGGAAAACAGGGGTACCGCAAGAGCTAAGTACACTACACTTAAGACTATTTCTTTCATTGATACTTAAAAATGTCATGCAGGGAAGACCGACTCTGCATCAGCATTCAAGACCAACCTCGCGTTAGCGTCTCAAAGCCTGATGTACCATCGGCACCGAAGATCGGTGTACCACCAGATCCAAAAAGCCCGATGTACCATCGGCACTAAAGACCGGATCCAAAAAGCCCGATGTACCATCGGCACCAAAGATCGGTGTACCATCGGATCCAAAAAGCTCAATGTACCATCAGCACCGAAGACCGATGTACCATGGGATCCAAAAAGCTCGATGTATCATCGGCACCGAAGATCGATGTACCACCGGATCCAAAAAGCCCAATGTACCATTGGCACTCAAGCCCGAGGCCAGCTCGGCACCAAAGGCCAAAGACTGACTCCAACGTCGGCAGCAAAGATCGTTGGCACAAAGAAAAAGGCATCTGACGACTCTCAACTCTCATGTCACCCTCCGGGGTTAAAAGGCACATGACGACTCTCAGCTCTCAGGTCACCCTACGGGGTTAAAGGCTCCCGAGCATGGTCCCATCCTAGTGACTCTTGGGTCACCCTCCGGGGTTCAAAAGGCTCTCGACGGCCTCAACTTTGCCTCAGTGGCTTCGTCATAGTCTCAACGGCTTCATTTCAGCCTCAGCGGCTTCAACTCTATATCAGCGGCCAACGACCAATCGGGTAATACCTTTGTTTAAATTATACACTTACAACATATTACTGGTTGCTTTCAGCCATCAAGAAGCCCTAAGACAACTCACAGCTGGGAGAGGCCAACTCCCCAGCTCACAGTTGATGGGCACCCCCTCGGCCTCGAGCTTCCGCCTCAGCCTCAGCTTCGAGCTTCCGCCTCGGTCTTGGCCTTGCGCCTCGGCCTTGGCCTTGCGCCTCTGCCTAGGCCTCGGCCTCGAGCCTCTACCTCGAGGCTGATCTCTGCAAATCGGACAAACGATAGAGGTTGCCCCATTGTATCCCCCAAATCATTCGTGCGAAATTATCGTGACGCCCAAGGACACATGCCTGTCGGCAGTTGGCGGCAGGTGGGGATCAGCCACTTGGGAGGTGACACCCCTTTCGCCTCACTGGGGTGGGCCCGCTTCATTCAGGGGCGAGGGGGCATCTGATGTGGCTGATCCAACGCCGTTAGAGTAAATCGTGAAGGAAGCTGATGGAGCCTCGTCTCGATCCCGCAGGGTGACTTTAGCCTCCGAGGTCCCCTTGGCCTCCGAGGTCCCTTCGCTCTTCAGGGTCCCCTCGCCCTCTGCTTCGGAATTGGCACCCCCTCGGCCTCGAGCCTCCACCTCGGCCTCCGAGGTCCCTTCGGCCCTCGAGGTCCTTTCGGCCTCCAAGGTCCCTTTGCTCTCCAGGGTCCCCTCGTCCTCGGCTTCGGACCTGGCACCCCCTCGGCCTCGAGCTTCCACCTTGGCCTCGGCCTCGAGCCTCCGCCTCGGCACTCGGCCATGCACGCTCCCTCGGCCTGACTGCCACATCAGAGCCTCCGCAGGTGCTCCCAAGCTCTTCCGGAAGCTGCCGAGCCCCCCTCGGCCATGCAAGTCGCCGAGATCCCCTCGGCCTCGGACTTCTCCCTCGGCCTCGGCACTCTGCTGCCCCCTCGGCCTCGTACGGCCTCGGCCTCGGCTCTTCCCCTCGGCCTCGTACGGCCTCAGCACTCGGCTGCCCCCTCAGCCTCACACGGCCTCGGCCTCGGCTCTTCCACTCGGCCTCGGCCTCAGCTCCCAGCACCGAGCTCCCCTCGGCACAATGCTGCCCCCTCGGCCTCGTACGGCCTCGGCCTCGGCTCTTCCACTCGGCCTCGACCTTAGCTCTTAGCACCGAGCTCCTCTCGGCACTCCGCTGCCCCCTCGGCCTCGTACGGCCTCGGCCTCGGCTCTTTCACTCGGCCTCGGCCTCAGCTCCCAGCATCAAGCTCCTCTCGGCCATGAATCGTGCCATGCAAGCACTCTATAATCAGTGCTCTACGAGGTACAGTTGGCTTTAACTCAACATCATCTTCCGCCCCAACGGCTACACCTTGAGGCCCACATGCAAAACTTTATCACCCATCGTTGTTCGCGAAGGACTGCAAAAAGGCAACGTAGAGGACACGTCTGGCAAGCGCCGTAACGGTCGGCCACGCCCTGCAGCAGCCTGTGACAGCTGTCCAAACCAAAATAGCACCTGCTAACTAGCTGCAGTCACCTACTCTGATGGGACATGGCCTGCAGCCTGACACATCACGTGGAGCATCATTATGGAGCCTCAACCACTCAAGCCAAACAATCTCTAAGCATCTATAAAATGAGTAAGAGGGACCCCCGACCAGGTAACTCAACCACAACAATACTTTTAAACGCTCATTCTTACTCACAGAAAGCACGGCTCGAAGCCTCTCTTTTCTTCTCTCTTTCGAGCTTCATTAGGGGTGCAACTTGGGCCGGGTTCAACCCGAACCCGGCCCGCAGAACCCGATTTGCAGCAGTACTCAAACTCTAATTTGCTTAACCCGAACCAGAAGGATCCGGGTTGAACCCGGACCGATTTACAACTTGGGCCGGGTTAGGGTTGCAGTCAACCCGAACCCGAGAAAACCAGAACCCGCAAAGCCACAAGCAGCAGGCCCACTGGTGTTATGGAAGTGATGATTTAGCCTTGTTTGTTAGGTTTAAAGTAAGTAGAGCTGGCAATAGTTTTGTGAAAGTGATGATTCTTAGTATGAACATTCCATCAGAATCTTCATTACCTTTTAAAATGAGCAATATACCTTTAACCATTGCATTTTATCATGTAATATTGGTGGGCCAAACTAGTATCTTTATTTTTTTTAATTATCTTCTTTGAGACATTTGTAACTTCTAATATGAAGTTTGCCAAAATTTTATGAAAGCATCTGAGAAGAGGTGATGAGCAGAAAACTAAAACATCTAGGAAAGAGATGATGAGTAAAAAATCAAAGAGCTTTGGATGTCGAATGCAGTCTCGCTACTTGGAAAAGATTTCTCATACCAAACTTATGTGGTCTTCTAACTGGCTCTTTATATCGTCTCAATATTTTCTGCTTCCGAAGGATAAAGGTGACTTCATCAATGCATATGGTGGCTATTGAAATATTATGCAACATTTGAATTACTTTGAATATGTTTTGATTTAAGAATGTACTTTTTTTTTGTTTAGTCTTACGTAAAAGATATATATTTTTAGACATATAATTTGAAATGTGAAGCTTGTTTGTTTCAAACTTCAGCTTGTTTGTACAATATAAAGCTTATTTGTTTCAAACTTTAGCTTATTTGTGCAATGTTAAGCTTGTTTGTTTCAGATTGTCATATTTTTTTTTCTATCAACCCGAATTCCAACCCGAAACTCAACCCGAACCCGATTTTTAAAAATAGGGTTAGGGTTGAGGTTTTACAAATAGGGTTAGGGTTGATATTTTATAAATAGGGTTATGGTTAGGGTTGAGGGAAACCCGAGTTTTATGTGCCCGAGTTGCACCCCTAAGCTTCATCAAGTTCATGGCTGTTGCTCAGAGCACTGACTTGAACGTCGAAGGGTCCTCGCTGGAATCTTCGGCCTTTGGAACTTGTTTGCAGGCCCACAGGCGCAAGAAGCTCGTCGAAGGATTCAGAGCTCGCTGAAGAAGGTGATCGAACACTCGCGAATGTTCGAAAATGATGATTTAACGTCAACAGTAGCAAACGAGTCCATGGTCGATTTCCCTAGCACCGGCATGCATGTGATATCAGAAAAATCAATGAGGCAGCATAACGGCATTTGTTTCTTGGAAACAACTATGAACCGCTCCGTGGTTCGCCATGGCAGCCACGTTTTGATTCCTAGCCAGCGTTAGACTGTGTGAATCGGAGGTTCCGCAATGCTGGGCTATACGTTAAATCTAGCCGTCTAAGCTGGTTCGAACAAAAAGATATCGATCATTTTATGATCACGAGGATCGATCCAATGACGTGCATTATACGGATCCAGTCCATCTAAGCGGTTCATAGGAATGACCGTAAAACTGGACACAGAGTTAGTATTGGTTGGACAGAGGAGGTCCCATGACCTATCATTGCAATTGGATGGCGCTGGTCCCACGCTCTCAAACGGATTTTTTTTTTTTTCAAACATATTATCGTTAACAGGGGCGGATCCAGGATTTTTGTCAAGAGAGAACATAATGTATAAAAAAGTTTTTATAATTTTAACTGTAAAATTTTATAATTTTGACTACAAATTTTAGAGAGAGCACGTGCTCCCCCTTGCCTCCGAATGGCTACGCCCGTGATCGTACTCATCTTCGCAAATCTCACTCATCGTAGTACTCCTCGCCAAACCTAAATCCTATCTCAATCAAGTCTCTATACCCATAATAAACATTGTATTGAAAAAAAAAAAATCAGGTTTTAGATAGAAATTGTCATTTTTCATGTTTGAATTATATTTTTTAATATTTAGTTCCTCCAAAATACTGCTTCATGAACCATAAATATATAAAATTCTGGTAAAAAAAATTAGGTGTTGCTTTTATTTCTTAACTGCATAATGCTTAATTAGTCAACTCTAAAATATATGCTATATAATTTTTCTAGCTCGTGCCAAAATTACTCATTTGTTTGACTATTGCTAAGTAGATTTTGGATATCAAATTGGCCTCTCAACAATATTTATTTTTTTACTTTTATAATGCTTAAGTAGTCAACACTTAAATCCATGCTTTTTGTCTTTTTTGGTTCACACTTACCCAACTATGGCTAAGTAGATCTTGGACGTCAAATTTCAAATAAATCTCATCGATTTGATTTTGGTTTATGAGTGAAATAAAAGGATATGGATAAATCCATGAGATAGCATTCCACAATGGTACCATTGAATGCATTGTCAATTATAAGATTGATTTCTATAATTTTAGAACCCATAAGATGGATTCATAAAATAGCATTCTCTCTTAGGAAGAAGCACCCATGCAAGTAATGTGGAGGAAATAATAAAAACTATATAACTTTTTTTAAAAAAAACTATCTGACTATTGCTTTTATTCTCATGCGGCTCAAAGATATGAAAAATAAATAATAATTAAGCTCAATACAAGCATTAAATCATAATAAATATATCATAAAAGAACCAAGATGGATATGGATTTGGTAAAATCTGGTGATTGTCATTTCATTGGTTTCTACTTCGTTACCTTCTTTTATGATTGTTAGTAAAAATAATTTAAAATTAAATCTTGTTTGATGAAGTGGATCATGTTCGTCCTCTCTCTCCTATAATATTGCATGTTCCAAGTATAATTACAAGATGAATCACACTTTGTTTTTCATAGGTTAAACGCTCTTGTGATTGTCTCTCTAGTTTTTCTTTTTCGAAAGAAAAAGTCTTATATTCTCAAAAATAACTGTCGGTCCCCCTTATTTCATAACTAAAATAAATTATATTTGGTAGTTTATTCATTACAAGAACATCTTCTTAAAACTCCTAATGGCAATGAAGCCCTTAGGATCTTTTTTATGATAAAGAAAGATTTATCTTTGAAGATCCTTAAAAGTGTTTGCGACCAAATGATATGCTATGACAGAACCATGGTACTATCAATTATAGGACATTGTATATCATATTTATTGGTTGTCCTCTTAACCAAGGAGTATAAAGACACTGTATGACATACGGATGAAAGTGTAGGAGTATATTTTACCGAATATGACTCGTTTTCGGACATTCTGCTGTCAAGAGTTGATCCGAGAAGATATGGGTATAAGTATCCTTAAGACCTGAAGATCACAACCGGTGACTTGCAAGCAACTCACTGTACTTAGATGCCGGACCATCTGAATTTTTAATATAGCTACGGAAGGTTACTGAGTACAGTCAAGTATTTTTCACTATCCCTTACGGTTATCAACCATTAGGTAAGTGGATATATTCATGTCAGGTTTGACCCATCATGAGCGAATCTGACCAAAGCGTTTTTTTTAACATCTTCTATTCGCACGTGATAGGATCAACTTAGACCCGAATCACCATAACCTCAATATACCAATCACTTCATACTAAGGCAAGTAACTCATGTGACCCATAAGAATACTCGAGCATATTGCTATGTATCGGTTAGGAATACAGTCACTCATCAAAAGAAAAAGACTCACCATAGTATCTTACAGTACCCCATACCCCCTCTCTATTTCATCGGTTCAAGCATATCCGATCCCTCTATTAATCAATCAACAAGAATATATTTAACCACTTTCATTACAATGTAATTACAATTATGATACCCACCTTAAACAGGCAGCATAATTGGTCGGCCAATGAATACATGTACGGATGTCAATAAGAGTGGTCTTCCTTTTCAACTAGTAACTCTCCTACTTCAATTAGGTGCTTTTCTAGATGTGCCCCTTTAAATCGAATCATTCATGGCTTATAGATAGTGTGTTGTTGCCCAGATATAGCAACCCAAGAGGAAGGGTGAATTGGGTTTCTCAAAAATTAACTAGACTAATTAGCAAGTATGTACAATTAAATTTTCTTCACAAATAAACTAAGTATAGTGCAGTGAAGATAATATGCAAGCAACACAATAAAGAGTACAATCAAACACAAGGGATTTATAGTGGTTCGGTGCCAACCTGTACCTACATCCACTCCCTAAGAACACCTTGGGTATTCCACTATCACCACTAGCCTACCTGGCTAGCAAACTTATTTACGGGCACAAGCAATCAAGCCTTACACACTAGCCCTCCAAGCTAGTCTGCTTGTTTACGGGTAC
The DNA here is from genome assembly GCA_900491605.1 of Calamus simplicifolius. Taxonomy (NCBI): domain Eukaryota; kingdom Viridiplantae; phylum Streptophyta; class Magnoliopsida; order Arecales; family Arecaceae; genus Calamus; species Calamus simplicifolius. The sequence continues at coordinate 410,235 of UESW01004034.1, forward strand.
AAGAGGACCTTACACACTAGCCCTTCAAGCTAGTCTTCTTATTTATGGGCACAAGAGGGCCTTACACTCTAGACTTCCGGGCTAGCACACTTGTTTACGGGCACAAGCAAGCCTTACAAGATTAAGCACAAGTAATATAATGTTTGATACAAGATGCTCCTAATAAATGAGCAGATAATCAACAAGAAATACTTATCGAAATATTGAAGAACACCTCACAAGATGGCTTCTTCCTTTGAGCACACCGGAGCACCAATGAAGCCTTTGATTGAAGCTTTAATGCTCTTTAAAGAATAGTTGTTGGAGCTTGAATCACCATGCCAAGAATCAGAAATAAATGCACTTTGGTGGCTTTGAAACAATGAATGTAACTCTCCAATAAACCAAGAATAAATTTTTTTTCAAATGATTCTTTTCACAAAGATTTTTAACAAGATTTTCACTCTATTTTTCACATGATTTTTTACTCATTTTCTCTTTCTTTTTCTTCTATTTTTCTTTCCTCTTTTCTTGCTCTAGAATAACTAATCAACAGCTCAATATATAATCAAGAAAGAAAATATAGCCGTTACATTACCATTGTGAAATAGAGAAGAGAGAATGAGAGAGAGAACCGACCAAGAGAAGAAATTCCAAACAGTAACAATAGGTGAAGTAGAATTTCAATCCACAAAAATTAAAAGCCAGAAAATGGAACCAGCCGAGAGGAGCAAGGTGTTGGCATTCCAAAAATACAAAAGCAGCATTCCAACATCTAGCACAAAGAAGCCTACCGATAGATTTCAAAATGTTGGCATTCCAAAATCCAAAAGTCGGTATGTCAAGGAAAAAGTTGGCATTCCAACTTGGATTCCAAAAAGCAACCAACCGAATGAAACCTTTAAGCTTAGCATGCCAAAAAGCAACCGTTAGCATGCCAGAAAATTTTGCATAGGGAGTCGGCATGAAGCATTTCAAAAGTAGCATGCCAATCCCATCAATTAGAATGCCAAGAATAAGTCATAGGGAATCGGCAGAGACAATTTCAAAATTAGCATGCCAACTCCAACAATTAGAATGCCAAGAGTAAGGCACAGGAAGTCGGCAGAAGATGTTAAATAATTAGCATGCCAACACCAAAGACTAGCATTCCATCTTCTGAAGTAATAGGGCATTCCTATAATCCAATTACAAGGAATCAGCCGTTAGATAATAAATACATGCAAGCTAAGTAAGCCAACAACCGAAGGCAACAGAATCTGGTAATCCAAATCAAAGATTGGTAACCCAAGATTCAAGCATTAAGCATCCAATCCGAAGGCAATAGAAATACAAATAGTTTAAGAACATAATCCGGTGATGATTCAAAATAGAATTATAAATAGGAACTTGTAGGATAATTGAATCCAATTCAAGACAATGCAAATATAATTAAACTTGAAAGTCATTTTGTCAAGTGAATCGTCCAAATATAAAATATATAAAAATCATCCAGTAATTACGAAATTCAAGTTCATTGAAAAATAATTTAATCATTCCAAACCTTTTGAAAACAATTTAAATTGTAAAGCATATCTATAGAATTAATACATTACTTTTAATTTTGAATCATAATTTACCTTGGGTTGAAGCAACACCATCTTCTTGATGATTCATCTGAAATTTGTTTAACTCAACCACAAGATCATTAGTATCATACTTAATTATTTTGTAGTCATCAAAATCAATATAAGGCCAACAATCTTTCCCTTTTTGATGATGACAAAACTATTAAATATATAACAAGAAATAAAAATTTCAATCATAACAATCCTTGACAATTTGAAGTATAAGACGGAGCGTGCCAAAATTTAGCGTATCGTACCAAAACTCTAAATTTCAACAACACTTAAAATATGATATTTTAAAAATACATTGCATAACTTTTCCTTTGGTTTTAAATATATGCATTGTTTTAAAATACCATGATGTATGCATTTCTCTCATGATATGCTATTCACTTTCCTTTTAAATGTATGTTTTTCTTTCCTTTTAAAATACCACAATACATGTTATTCTCTCCTATGAATGCTATTGTCTCTCATGAATGAAATGTAAGCTATTCTCTCCCACATGATTGGATTTTCTCTCCCATGATTGAATTATATGATATTCTCTCTTCCTTTTTGTCATCAATCAAAAAGAGATGAAAGAATGTGCATAATTTTTTTTTGTCTTTTTTCAATAGTAATAAGGAGTAGCATAACTAAAGCATAAAGAGATTCAACATTTAATAACAATCATCATTCATAATTCTTTAATATCACTTTTTCATACCAATTAAAAAATTTAGGATCAAAATATCACTTTTTCATATTAATTAAAAATTGAGGATCAAAATATTACTTTTTCATATCAATTAAAAAATTTAGGATCAAAATTTACTTTTTCATATCAGAGCAGGGTAGTATTTTTTATAGTTTGATACTAATAAGAAAATATATTTAGATCACTGCATCATACAAGGATTAATACCAATTAAGAAATTTAATATTCAATATGTCAAACCACTTTTATACATCAAAGCACTTATCACAATAACACATTTAATGCTCAATACATCACAGTGTTTAATGCATCAAAGTATCTAATTATTTAAATTTTTTTCTTACTAATTTAAAAAACATATTAAGATACAATGTTAACATATACAAAAGAAAAATGTTTGATTTCATATATGCTCACATTGTTCTCCCCCTAAATATTTCAAATTTGATCTTGATGATTTTATTTACATGCATAATTTAGATCAAATGATCCTATAGTAAAAGACAAATATATGATCTTAATGCATATTGAATAGATTAATATTTAATCTTTAAGCTTCCGCCTTGATAATTATTATAAAAAATTTAAAATATGCATGCCTTGAAGGTCATTCCTCCCCATACTATTCTTACTATTCTCCTACTAACCCTTTGTCCTTTTAAGTACATGTCGTATGAATCACATGCTACAACGTTGCCTTCTCCTTAAGAGAGCACATGTCTTATTCGTTCAGTAACTTCAACATCGTACAGACTTAAGTCCAGACACACCTTAGTATCTAACTTGAGTTTATTCACATTTATTGTTAACCTCCTAACGAACTTATGTCTGGCTTTCCAATAGGTTAAGTAAATATCCCTTTTATCATTTACTTCGATCATTAGGTATTCAGAATGATCTCATCTCGACTTTTGTTTCCATGTTAAGGCAACGTTTCATTTTGAACCGTCTCTTTCCATATAGCCTAGTTATGTGCTCAAAATCGTCTAATCTCCACATACACGCAGTGCATAGAGTCGATTGTCCATGCAAGAAGACCAATTTCCAACATATTGACATGCTTTATTATGTACTCATGAATATTCTTAACCAAACAATCAACCAATCACATATGTGTGCAATCCTTATCAGTAGATCATGGCTTGTCTAAATAAAATTAAATTATATCAATTGAGTTTATAGCTCAATAGTTCATAAGTACATTACAATTTACGTAAGCCCAAAGATCTTACATGATCTGCATAAACATTTCGGGTTAATAGCTTAGTGAAAGAATCAACAAGCATTCGATGAGTAGAGATATATCTCAATTCAACTTGCTCTTTGGCAATTATATCTCTTACATATCGATATTTAATATCGATATGCTTAGACTTGCTATGATACTTGGGATCTTTTAAACATGATAAGGCAGCTTGATTATCACAATGTATAACAACTGGACTCCCACTATCATCAGCAATATTCAAATGTTTTAAGAACCGTTTTAGCCAAATAGCTTCTTGTACTATTGCTGAACATGCCACAAATTTAGCTTTCATTGTTGATAAGGCCACACAACTTTATTTCTTACTAAACCCAGTAATGGCACTACCATTTAGTAAAAAAACATATCCAGAAGTGGACTTCCTATCATCTGGATTTTCAGCCCAATTAGCATCTAAGTATCTTCTAAATTTAAATTTGATCATTGATAACATATACAATATTCTGCTGTGCCTTTCAAATATCTCAATATTCTCCTAACCGCTTTCCAATGTTTAATTCCAGGGTTCGACTGAAAATGGCTCACTAAACCAATAGAATAGCATATGTTTAGCCTAGTACACACCATAGTGTACATCAAACTTTCAATAGCTCTGGCATAAGGCTTCTTGTTTATCTCCTCCTTCTCTCGAAGTGTGATGAGGCACATGTTTTGGCTTAGAACTTCTCCTTTAGCTATTGGGGTGTCACAAGAATTGCAATCCTTCATGTTAAATTGTTTCAAAATCTTCTCAATATAAGATTTTTGAGATAAAGCTATAAGTTTTCTTGAATGATCTCTTATTATCCTGACCCCCAAAATATAAGATGCCTCGCCCATATCCTTCATGTTAAACTGGGAGGATAGCCATTCTTTGACTTCAATGACAAATTTATTGTCGTTTTTTGCCAACAAAATGTCATCAACATATAATGACAATATTACAAATTTTTCTTCAATGGCTTTTATGTAGACGCAATGATCTTCACGTATCATTTCAAAATTATATGAAACAACTACATAATGGAATCTCATATTTCATTGCCTTGATGTTTGTTTAAGGCCATAAATTGAGTTTTTCAATTTGCACACTTTGTGTTCCTGACCCTCTACTATGAAACCTTTAGTTTGTTCCATATAGATCTCTTCATTAAGTTCACCATTGAGGAAAGCTGTTTTAATATCCATCTAGTGCAATTCAAGATCTAATTGCCCCACAATGGCTAGAATCAAACGAATAGAGGCAAATCTCACAACTAGAGAAAAAGTGCCATGATAGTCTATACCCTCTTATTGAGTATAACTTTTAGCAATTAGTCAAATTTATATCTCTTAATTGACCCATTAATATTATATTTTATCTTAAGAACCCATTTGTTTTCAATGGCATTACGCTCTTTTGGTAGGTCAACTAAGTCCCAGACATTGTTACTTTTCATTAAGGCTAATTCTTCGTTGGCATTTAAATGCTTTATCCATAGTTCGAGGTTCTTCTTCTTCCATGGGAGCAATCATAAACACTTCTCCTTCTATCTCAAACCTTCGACAAGAAATAGGGTTTCTATAACTGTTGACCCAATTGAGGATTCTGATGATTAACAAAACTATTTGAGTATAACATTTGAAGTTACTAATGATTTTGATTAAGTTTTTCAGATTATAAGTCGATTTGATAATCAAAATCAAGAGTCAAATCAAGTTCTGGTTCGAATCTAATGTCAAGGTAAGATTGCAGACATTAGAGTCGACACATGGAATCGCAGAGTCGACTCCGAAAAATGGCACAGACTTAGAGTCGACTCCGAGACTGTTAGAGCCGACTCCAACAGAAAAGACAGAACGATGGTTTTTCAGGCCACGACTTAGAGTCGACTCCCAGACTGTTAGAGTCGACTCCAGAAGAATTTTGTGTCGACCCCAGAAAAGTCAGAGACGACTCCAGATCGAGCGGATTAAAGAATTTCGAGTTAGAGCCGACTCCAGAAAAGTTAGAGCCGACTCCAGAATGTCAGACACGGCTCCAGAACTGTCAGAACGACTCTAAACTTTATCTTTATCTATTTTAATCCCAACGGCTATTATTATTTATGGATCTAATCCTTCTTACACTTGTTTCTAACGGATAGTTTCTAACTATTTATGGATTAATTGGGATCTATAAGAAGAGGGTTTGTTGCATCCCAAAAGAAGAGACAAGAAAGGCAAAAAGAAAAGAATAGAGAAAATCTTTGAGATCTATCAGAAAAGAAAAGAGGAAAAACTTGTAAGGAAAGATCATACTGATTCCCCAAAAGAAGAGAGAGAGATTCCAATTTTGCTGTTCTATTTCGAAGAAATCTCAAGAGAAGAAAGAAGCCCTAGTTTTCTGATCTTCTGAGTTTCAAGAGCATCTTGAAGGAAGATCCATTCAAAGGAAGAGAAGGAAGAAGCCACCAAGATCTATGAATCAGGCTTTGATTCCTATCCTCTTATTATTGTTTCATTATTGTATATTTGCTCATTGGAGGAGCTGTTTATCTTGTAAAAAAATATTGTTTGCTGGGTCAATCTGGTGATTGATTCAGTTGAGGCTGTTAGCCTTGTGCAAGCATTAGCTTGTGGTGATAGGTTTTGTGCTGGTGAGCCTTGAAAACCAGCTGGGTTCGTTGTGCACCCGGGAAAACAACAAGTTCGAGTTGTGAGCTTGCAAAACAACTCTGCTGTAATCAATTGATTATAGTGTGGACCCAAGAGGTACTTGGGAGTGGACGTAGGTGTAGGTACACCGAACCACTATAAAATCTTGTGTTTGCCGTGATTGTCTCTTTATCTTCAACTCTCTATTTGTGCTTGTTCAGTTTTAATTTGTGTGAATCTAAGTTTTATTTCCGCTGGGGGTTATTTTTCAAAAGAGTTAAATTTTTGAAAAACCCAATTCACCCCCCTCTTGGGTTGCTATCTGGACCAACAATTGGTATCAGAGCTAGTGCTCATTTGATTTGATCTAACGATCAAGAGTCAAAGATCCACATGGCAACTCAAGCTGGTTCATCTTTTTCCGAAGGCCAATCTACTAATAGACCACCCTTATTTAATGGTTCAAACTATGGTTATTGGAAGGCTAGAATGAAAATTTTCATTCAAGCACTTGACTATGATCTATGGAGTATTATAGTCAATGGACCACACACACCCACTGCTAGAGTTAATGGCATGGAGATTCCTAAACCGGAAACGGAATGGGATGAACATGATAAAAAATTGGCACAACTTAATGCCAAAGCAATGAATGTTTTATACTGCTCATTAGATGCAAATGAATTCAATCGCATATCTATTTGCATTTCTGCTAAGGAAATCTGGGATAGACTTGAGGTTACCCATGAGGGAACAAATCAAGTCAAGGAATCCAAGATTAACATGCTAGTTCATAAGTATGAATTGTTTAAAATGGATGCATGTGAATCTATTGCTGATATGTTTACAAGATTTACTGATATAGTTAATGGTTTAAAAAGTCTTGGTAAATCTTATGATAATTCTGATCTTGTGAGAAAGGTTTTGCGTTCCTTGCCTAGGACTTGGGAAGCTAAAGTGACTGCAATACAAGAGGCAAAGGATCTAAGTACCCTACCCCTAGAAGAATTATTGGGATCCTTGATGACTCATGAGCTTCAAATTAAGCAACATGTTGATGATGATGAGTCAAAGAAGAAGAGAACTATGGCTCTTAAGATTTCTGAATATATGGAAGAGCCTCATGAATCTGAAGATGAAAGTGATGATGAGGACATGGCACTCATCACAAGGAAATTTAAAAGATTCATGAAGAAGAAGAAGTTTGAAAAGAAAAAGCCCTTTGCAAGAAAAGATGAGGACAAGGGCAAAGAAAAGAAGTTATTTGCTTTGAATGTAAAAAGCCGGGTCATTTTAAATCTGAATGCCCTCAACTAAAGAAAGGCACCCGGAAGTTCAAAAAGAAGGCAATGATGGCCACATGGAGCGATTCGGAAAGCTCAAGTTCCGAAGAAGAAGAAAAGAGTGAAATGGCCAATCTATGCTTCATGGCGGACAATGATGAGGTAAGTCCGAGTTTTCTTGATGACTTCACTTTCGATGAATTGCATAGTGCTTTTTATGAATTAATGGATGATTTTGCGAACCTAAGTTCAAAGAACAAAGATTTGAAAACTCAAATGCAAAAACTATCCTTAGAAAATGAAAAGCATGTTGTAGATAAAGAACTTTTGATAAAAGAAAAGAAAGTTTGAAAAATGAAGTTGATAGACTTAAGCCTATAGTTGATAAATTTACTCTAAGCTCTATCAAACTTAATATGATTTGGATAATCAAAAAGCTGTTTTTGATAAAGCTGGATTAGGATATAATCCACTTAAAAAGCAAAAATCTTTGAAAATATTTTTGTACATGCTGAAAAATCATCAAATATTACTTGTTTTAAATGTGGAAACAAAGGACATAAATCATATATGTGTAAATCTCCACATAATAAGAGAAAGATGATTTGGGTTCCCAAAGGAACAATATTTAATGCATCTAACCATGAAGGACCCAAGAAGGCTTGGGTACCTAAAATTAAGACATGAATGTTTTGCAGGAGTGTCTTGCAGCCATCAGACTGAAAAGAAAATGGTACCTGGATAGTGGTTGCTCAAGACACATGACGGGTGACAAAGATCAATTCATCACCCTTGAATCAAAAAGAGGTGGAGTAGTTACTTTTGGTGATAATGGTCAAGGCCATATCATGGGTATTGGTAAGATTCAAATTACTCCATCTACTCATATTGATAATGTCTTATATGTGATGGACTTAAACATAATCTGATAAGTATTAGCCAACTGTGTGACAAAGGTTTCAAGTTTCCTTTGAAGCTTTTATTTGCACTGTTACTAATCCCATTGATAACAGCATTATTCTTGTTGGTAAACGTTATGGCAATGTGTACTTAATTGATTTGAGTAATTTATCTCCAAGTAATCATTGCTTAGTTGCTAATAATGCTAAGATGAATGAGATTGGTTGGCTATGGCATCGTAGATTAGGTCATGCAAGCACACACCTAATTTCTAAATTATTGAAAATGGATTTAGTTAAAGGTATTCCTAGCTTAAATTTTGAAAATAATCGAATATGTGATGCATGTCAATTTGGAAAACAAACAAGAACTTCTTTCAAATCTAAGAATGTTGTTTCAACTACTAGGCCACTAGAGCTACTACACATGGACCTTTTTGGACCTACTAGAACCACAAGTCTAGGAGGAAAGAAATATGGTCTAGTGATAGTAGATGATTACTCTAGATTCACTTGGGTAATGTTTTTGGCTCACAAAGATGAGACTTTCTCAATATTCATGAAATTTGTTAAGAAAGTCACTAATGAGAAAAACACTACCATAGTGTCTATTAGAAGTGATCATGGAACTGAATTTGAAAATCACTTATTTGAAAAATTCTGTTTTGAAAAAGGCATACATCATAACTTTTCTGCACCTAGAACACCGCAACAAAATGGAGTTGTAGAAAGAAAGAATAGGACTTTAGAAGACATGGCCCGTACCATGCTATGTGAAAGCCAACTTCCAAAATATTTTTGGGCGGAAGCTATAAACACAGCATGTTACATCCTAAATAGAGCCCTAATTAGACCTATCCTTAAGAAAACTCCCTATGAACTATGGCAAATAGGAAACCAAATTTAAGTTATTTTCATGCATTTGGTTGTAAATGTTTTATTCATAACAATGGTAAGGATAATCTTGGAAGTTTGATGCAAAGTCTGATGAAGGTATTTTTCTAGGATATTCTACATCTAGCAAGCATATAGAGTATTTAATAAGAAGAGCTTAGTTGTAGAAGAATCCATTCATATAGTGTTTGATGAGTCTTTAGCATCAAGTTCAGATAAAATTGATGATGAGGAAGATACATCTTTGATTGAAAGAGATATTGAAAAATTAAATGTATCTTCAGATCAAGAACCTGAAGTTAAGGATGATGACTCACCTAAGGATGATGGTATTGATACTGCTCAAATGATAAAGATCTACCTAGAGATTGGAGATATGCTTATGGTCATCCTAAGGACCTAATCATAGGTGATCCATCTCAAGGTGTAAGGACTAGATCATCAATGAGAGATATCAATAATCATCTTGCATTTGTATCTCATATAGAACCTAAACTATAGAGGAAGCTGAGAAAGATAGTTATTGGATGTTAGCAATGCAGGAAGAGTTAAACCAATTCACTAGGAACCAAGTTTGGACCCTAGTGAAAGACCTAAAAACCACCCTATAATAGGATCTAAATGGGTTTTTAGAAATAAATTAGATGAAAATGGATTGGTAATTAGAAATAAGCTAGACTAGTTGCAAAAGGATATAATCAAGAAGAAGGTATAGATTTTGATGAAACTTTTGCACCTGTTGCTAGATTAGAAGCCATTAGGCTACTACTTGCATTTGCATGTCATATGAATTTTAACTTATTTCAAATGGATGTTAAAAGTGCATTTCTAAATGGTTTTATAAATGAGGAAGTTTATGTTGAACAACCTCCTGGTTTTGAAGATCATGAATTTCCAAACCACGTCTTCAAACTACACAAAGCACTTTATGGTTTAAAGCAAGCACCTAGAGCTTGGTATGATAGATTAAGTAAATTTTTAATTGAAAATGATTTTTCTAGAGGAAATGTTGATAAAACCTTGTTTTTAAAAGAAAAAAAGGATTTATTAATTGTTCAAATTTATGTTGATGACATATATTTGGTGCTACTAACAATCTCTTTGTCAAGAATTTGCTAAGCTTAATGCAGGGAGAATTCGAGATGAGCATGATGGGAGAACTAAACTTTTTCCTTGGACTTCAAATCAAACAAGAGAAAGCGGAATTTTCATTAACCAAACAAAGTACACAAAGGAAATACTCAAGAAATTTGGTATGGAATCTGCTAAACCTCTTGGTACGCCAATGAGTCCCTCATGCAAGCTGGACAAGGATGAAGAAGGTAAGAAAGTAGATCAGAAGCATTACAGAGGTATGATGGATCACTTCTTTACCTAACTGCAAGTAGGCCAGATATCATGTTTTCTGTTTGCTTATGTGCAAGATATCAATCTAATCCTAAGGAATCACATTTGCTTGCTGTTAAAAGAATCTTTAGATACTTAAATGGAACTAAAAATGTAGGATTATGGTATTCTAGAGACTCAACCTTAAAATTGATTGCTTATTCTGATTCTGACTATGCTGGTTGTAAATTAGATAGAAAGAGTACAAGTGGGGCATGCCAACTTTTAGGAAGTAACTTAATCTCTTGGTTTAGCAAGAAGCAAAATTCGGTTGCATTATCCACTGCTGAGGCAGAGTATGTTGCAGCTGGAAGTTGCTGTGCTCAAATCCTTTGGATTAAGCGACAACTTGAAGATTATGGTATCACACTTGATAAAATACCTATTAAATGTGATACTAGTGCTATTAATCTAACTAAAAATCCAATTCAACATTCAAGAACTAAACACATTGAAATTAGACATCACTTTATTAGAGAACATGTAACTAACAAAGATGTTTGTCTTGAATATGTTAATACTAATGATCAATTAGCTGATATTTTTACCAAACCTTTGAGTGAGGAAAGATTTTGTTATCTTAGAGGAGAATTAGGAGTTTGTGATCCTTTAGAATGATTTTCTGAAACTCTTAAGGACAACAACTATCTAGACTTCATTAATTTCTTGAAAATCCTCTATGTCCAATAAGGAAATTATCTAGAAATTTGATTATTGTTTCCCCAATTGTTAAGGAACACTTATCTAGAGTTTGATGATTAATTTGATTAGTTTCAGATCCTTGAAATTTGATTTTTCTCTGAAACTGTTGTGGAGTCGACACCTGCAGTTTGTGGAGTCGACACCTTCATATTTTGATGTTCTGTCTGGGCAATTAGAGCCGACTCTGGCTTCTGTAGAGCCGACTCTAATTCGGGCGCTGACAGATTCTCTGGTTCGGAGCCGACACCTCATTTTCGGGAGTCGACTCTAAGTGGAACTAGGTCAAAATAAAAAGGGCGGAGTCGACCCCAAACGAAATCCATCGTCTCCAAACCTTTTAAAACCGTTCCAAACCGATTCAATCCCTCCAAATCCTCCAAATCTCTCAATAACTCATTCCAATCGAATCCCATGGCTCCCAAAAGGCGTGCTATCATTGGTGGTTCGACTGTTCCGACGAAGCGCCGTTCAAATCGGAGGCAACCTTCGTCATCTTCTTCATCTGCCACTCAGGATGACTCTCCACCCTCACCATCTTCTCCACGAGTTGACCAATTAGCGGGTAAGGCCATTACTACCGGAAGAAAAGTAGATTTGACTTTTTTGTTTCGGAGGGCTTTGCTATTGGGCGCTTGTTGAAAGAAATGGGATGGGAGAAGGTCTGTTCTTTGGATGTCCCTACTTACCCTGCCCTAGTGAGAGAATTTTATAATGATTTATGTAGAGGAGAGGGAGGCTTAGTGAGTGTTGTAAGAGGAACTAAAGTAATCATCACGGCTGAAACCCTTGGAAATCTATTGGAGATGCCTACCATTGGTTTAGTTGAATATCAACATGAAGACAGAGGAGGTGCCCTATCAAGGATGTTAGGGAGAGAAGTTTCTGAGTTTGAAGAAATCTTGGCCAATCAACTTAATTTGGAACTCAGATTACTTCACAATATTTGTGGAAGAATTTTATTTCCTAAAATCGAAGGTTTGAATATGTCTCGGAGCGAGACATTTTATTGATGGACTGTATTCTCACTGGAAGACCTGTCAATCTTGCTGGTATGATGATAGGTTATATGGCGGAAGCAGCAACTAAGAAGAGATCTACATTGCCATATGGTATGGTTTTGACATTGGTATTCAGAAGCCAAGGTGTACTTATAATGGATAATGAGCCACTAAGAAAATTAAGGCATACAGATTACTATAGTGTCTCTACAATTCACCGATGGGCTTCAGAAAAGAAAATGGAAATTGGATAAAAAGAGGACATGAGGCCAGAGCTGAAGAGGTTAGAGTTGAGGAGGTCAGAGGAGAGGATATTCCTGAACCATCTATTCCTGAACCATCTGCTGGACCTTCTTCTGCTGGACCATCTGCTGGACCCTCAGAGGCTGGACCTAGCTCTCACCCTCCACATCAGTCAGCATTGGCATCTGGAAGATTTTCTGAGGAGCAAATAGGTCAGCTCAGAGCTTTACTGGCTGAGTATGATAGTCAAAGGACAAATGATATGTGTAAGTTGAGAGAGGAGTTCAATCAGTTGAAGGATGAGATCAATTCAAGGCTTGACATGATTTCTTTTTCCATTAGCAATTCCGTAGAATCCTTTAGCACTGATCTTCATAAGATTTTTGAAAGGATGGAAGGCATTGCAGACGGTTCTGGAACTTATCTTCATGCTACCAGTCAACTAAAGAAAGATATCGACCTCGCCGTCTCTCAAATTGAAGCTTGTCTTGAAAGTTTTAAGAAGACTCAAAAAGATGATATTATGGAAATGATTGGACATTTAAAGAAAATTATGTATAAGCATATTTGATTTTGATATCCTATCCTAGGTTGTATCTTAGGATTTCTTGCTTTCTTAGCATGTATCTAGGAATTTACATACTTAATATGTCTTTTTTTTGAAACACATGTAATGAATCTTGCTTTGGAATGCAATTACACTTTTATTTCAAATTTGTCTATGATTGATTGAGTGAATTTCAATGAATGAGTTTACTATCTTTATATTAATTGAACCAACAACCCCGCTCTGATAACATTCTTTATTGCTTTAAATTCACCTTATTGCTGATAACAAAAAAGGGGAGAGAAAATTGTATATGCATAAAGAAAATAAAAATGGAAGAATATAAGATTAAAGGAATATAAGATTTCAATCAATTGGCATATCTAAACAGGGGGAGAGAAATTTTGAGATTTATAAATTCTAATCATTTTGTATCAAAAATGATCAATTAATTTAAGGGGGAGTTATTCAATGCAGGGGGAGCTTAATAATTTCTCCATATAAAAGTTAAATCATCTTGATTGATGTTTATAATTGAACTCAGAACTCAAGTATGTTTTTAAAGTTCATTTTGAATATTGGCATCAAATTCTCTGTTAGGAAGTCTCAAAGCTTTAACAATGTCTATAATTCTTCAATTCAAATAAATTTTTAATGCATATACTCAAAGTTTTTGTCATCATCAAAAAGGGGAGATTGTTGACCCAATTGAGGATTTTGATGATTAACAAAACTATTTGAGTATAACATTTGAAGTTACTAATGATTTTGATTAAGTTTTTCAGATTATAAGTCGATTTGATAATCAAAATCAAGAGTCAAATCAAGTTCTGGTTCGAATCTAATGTCAAGGTAAGATTGCAGACATTAGAGTCGACACATGGAATCGCAGAGTCGACTCCGGAAAATGGCACAGACTTAGAGTCGACTCCGAGACTGTTAGAGCCGACTCCAACAAAAAAGACAGAACGATGGTTTTTCAGGCCACGACTTAGAGTCGACTCCCAAACTGTTAGAGTCGACTCCAGAAGAATTTTGTGTCGACCCCAGAAAAGTCAGAGACGACTCCAGATCGAGCGGATTAAAGAATTTCGAGTTAGAGCCGACTCCAGAAAAGTTAGAGCCGACTCCAGAATGTCAGACACGGCTCCAGAACTGTCAGAATGACTCTAAACTTTTTTTATCTATTTTAATCCCAATGGCTATTGTTATTTATGGATCTAATCCTTCTTACACTTGTTTCTAACGGATAGTTTCTAACTATTTATGGATTAATTGGGATCTATAAGAAGAGGGTTTGTTGCATCCCAAAAGAAGAGACAAGAAAGGCAAAAAGAAAAGAATAGAGATAAATCTTTGAGATCTATCAGAAAAGAAAAGAGGGAAAACTTGTAAGGAAAGATCATACTGATTCCCAAAAGAAGAGAGAGAGATTCCAAGCTTTTGCTGTTCTATTTCGAAGAAATCTCAAGAGAAGAAAGAAGCCCTAGTTTTCTGATCTTCTGAGTCTCAAGAGCATCTTGAAGGAAGATCCATTCAAAGGAAGAGAAGGAAAAAGCCACCAAGATCTGCGAATCAGGCTTTGATTCCTATCCTCTTATTATTGTTTCATTATTGTATATTTGCTCATTGGAGGAGCTGTTTATCTTGTAAAAACAAATATTGTTTGCTGGGTCAATCTGGTGATTGATTCAGTTGAGGCTGTTAGCCTTGTGCAAGCATTAGCTTGTGGTGATAGGTTTTGTGCTGGTGAACCTTGAAAACTAGCTGGGTTCGTTGTGCACCTGGAAAAACAACAAGTTTGAGTTGTGAGCTTGCAAAACAACTCTGCTGTAATCAGTTTGATTATAGTGTGGACCCAAAAGGTACTTGGGAGTGGACGTAGGTGTAGGTACACCGAACCACTATAAAATCTCCTGTGTTTGCCGTGATTGTCTCTTTATCTTCAACTCTCTATTTGTGCTTGTTCAGTTTTAATTTGTATGAATCTAAGTCTTTATTTCCGCTGGGGGTTATTTTTCAAAAGAGTGTAAATTTTTGAAAAACCCAATTCACCCCCCCTCTTGGGTTGCTATCTGGACCAACAATAACTCCTCCTCAGATCAGGTATTTGGGAAAAAGATTCACTAGGTAATACTTTATTTTATTGAGGTAGATGAGGTTCACCCATAGTTACTCATGGTTCATTTCTTCCATCTCACAAACAAAAGTAGTTTTATCTACCTTACCTCGACATGGGAACTCATTTTCAAGAAATACTACATCCCGTGATTCAATCTTGCATACAGTTCCATCTAATTGTTCACCAATAAACACATATCCCTTTAAAAATTCATAGTATTTTATAAAGATACATTTTTGTCCTCTTGGGCTTAACTTCCCATACTTATGGATGGTATCATGGACATATGCAGCTAACCCTCAAGGTCTTAGATTATCTAAATTAGGTTTTTTGCCTGTCCATAATTCAAAGGGAGTCGATAGAACTAACTTGGAGGGCACACGATTAAGTATATAAGTAGTTGTCATTGATGTGTCATCCCTAAAGAAGATCGACAAACTAGCTTGCATTATCGTCGACCTAACCATCTCGAGAAGAGTTTGATTTCTCCTCTCAGCTACTCCATTCTGTTGGAGTACCAAGAATCGTTAATCGTCTAATTATTTTCTTCTCATTATATATTGTCATAAATTGATTAGACAAATATTCTTACCCATGGTTCGTTCTTAAGGCTTTAACATTTCTCTCAAGTTGATTCTCAACTTTATTTAAATATTGTCTAAAGTATTCTAATGCCTCTGACTTTCGACAAATAAGGTAAACACGACCATAACGCAAGAAGTTATCTATAAAAGTAATAAAATAAAAATATCCATGCCTTACCCTCACATTCATTGGACCACATATATCCGAATGAATTAACTGTAAAGAAAATTTTGCCCTAACAGTCTTGCCAAATGGTTTCCTGGTTATTTTCCAATAAGACAGTGCTCACACATGGACAAGTTCACTTTAGTTAAAGGACCTAGCAATCCTTCTCTTGCTAATCTATTCATTTTATTTTGTCCAATATGCCCTAATCTAGCATGCCAAATCTTGTCATTAACACTATCAGCACTAGAAGAGGCAACCATTGAAAAACAACCATGCATATAATTACTATAAGGTTCAATATCTAACACCATAAAACCATTTGACAAATATCTAGAAACCAAATGAACAATATCATTAAATATGTCAACACAATTACCATAAAAATTTGAAGTAAAACTCATCTTAAGAAAAACAACAACGAATACTAAGTTTCGTCAAATATCCGGAGCGAAAAGAATATCATGCAAGTAGAATGTCCCACCATGCAATTGAAGCTTGCATGTGCCAATTCTCTTAACTTCTATTCTTGCATTATTCCCTACGTATATCCATTTGCTTCCAGTTGGCAGTCGACAAAACTCCAAATAGGCAGCTCTTTCTCTAGCTATATGGTCAGTGGCTCCTGAGTCTATTATCCATAAAGGATAAGAGTCAGTAAGCAATACAGTGCTAGAAACATATATTTCACCAAGAACATTAAGACAATGTATTACCTTATTTTTCTCAGAGCATTTACGAGCAAAATGATCCTTTTTGCCACACTTGTAGCATTTCAACTTTGGCTTGTCCTTCTTCTTCTTTCCAAAGAACTTGCCCCTTTATTCTTCTTGAACTGTTTAGCAGCACGATTCTTATCATTATCCCTACCATCTTTCTTTCAGAAGTGCTTAGGCTTTTTACCAGGAGCACCCCTGGACCCTTCAGCAACATATGCATGTCCGGTAGACCTTAAGGATTCTAGGTGTTCAGCCTCTAGCTCAACATATTGAGCTACATTAGCAAAGGTCTTGATACTCTTATTGTGGATAAGATTTTGCTTCATAATGATCCAATTGTCTTGAAGAGAATGGATCACTCACTCCATGTACCTATTGCTCATCAGTTAGAATGCGCCCAACATTTTTTAGCTCCCTTATCATACTCGACATCTTTCGGAGATGTTGTGCTATTGAATGATCAGGATGCTTCTTATAACTACCGAGCTTAATAGTCAGCTACCTCAGCTTACTTGTACTGAGTTTCTTATAACTTTCTTAGGGTAACTCAGACCTCATGAGCCGAAGGATACTGCTCATACTCACAAACAAGGTCATCTTTCATAGCGCTTATTAATATGCCCTTAGCTATGAAGTCTTTCTTTTTTCAAGCTCGATAGATCTCCTAGTCTCGCCTTTGTTGGACACCATTACCTTGACCAGGATCTTCTATGGTATGGTTAACAGCTTCTAAAGCCTCTTGTTCCTCTAGAACATACTGTATCTTAAGATGCCAGGCATAATAATTCTCGTCATTGAGTTTCTTATCACCTTTGTTCAGGTTAGCATTATGTTTTTCGAAGCCATGATTTATAGTTAGTATAACGAATTTCATTTAGTTTCAGCACAACACATGTCTAGTTATTGTCCCAAGTTTTGATCGACAAGCAAAAGACTTAACTCATGTTATAAAATCAGATGGTCGCTATGCATTCCACCCATCATTCATAATCACAAGTTTTATCTTTATCTCTTGATTCACTTCAAAATAATATCTATCATATTCACATATAAGATCATTTAATTACATATAAAATTTATAATTCATATAAGCAAGCAAATAACATAGTAAACATTATGTTCAAATAAGACAAGCAACTATACAAGCTTTAACTATGGGGGCAACATAATCAATATAAGTAATAAGC
This sequence comes from Calamus simplicifolius, assembly GCA_900491605.1. Taxonomy (NCBI): domain Eukaryota; kingdom Viridiplantae; phylum Streptophyta; class Magnoliopsida; order Arecales; family Arecaceae; genus Calamus; species Calamus simplicifolius. Next base: position 428,113 of record UESW01004034.1, read on the forward strand.
CACAAGGACTCCAACAAGGATAACACAGAGTCCAAATATTAAATATCCATGTTTGAGTTTCTTGGTCAACTCTAAAATATTATCTACTTGAAGCTCAACAAGAGGTTGTGGATCCTCATTTTTGACAATGACAACTTCTTCTTCAGAGTCACGCCTATCCAGCATGTCAATATGGTTCAACAGATTAGAAATCAAATCCCTGTAAGAGATACACTCTCCAAAGCAATCCCAAATGCTGTGCAGGACTCCGAAAAAATACAATGGAAGCGAGAAATCCAGTGCCCATATCTTATAGTTGTCTAGTACGAAAAAGGCTTGTTCCTCTAGGTGTTTCACAAGGCAATCAAGCTTACTGACATGCTCTCATAAGCTATCTCATGGATGATATCTCAACCCCTGGATACTTTTTCGCATTTCGTTTTGCCTTACGTCACGACATGTCATCGTTGTAATCATTTTTGCCATTTAGAATAGAGATATGTTCAATAAAAAAAATATAGTCAGTATAAAACTAACATATCAGTACATAATCATCTCAATCTATTCTAAAAAAAATGATACAACAACGATCGAGTATATATATATATATATATATATATATATATATATATATATATATATATATATATATATATATATATGCAAAAGAGAATTCAATTAGTCATTAAACTTCAACGGATCAAATTTTGGACTCTACTTTGGGCTTTAAATATCTTCAAATATATAAGCTCAAATAAAAAAATAAAAATTTTCTAAGAACCCATGACCAAAACTTATCTAAATCTTTTTCCCTTTTATTTTATTTTATTTAACTTTATTATTATTATTATTTGATTTTTCTCCGACAGCCTCACTGTGCTGTTTTTTCTCTTTCACTTCTTTATTGGGCTGAGCCAATGTATTTGGATCAAGTTTGAGCCATCATGGGTAGATCCGGCCCAAGTTTTTCTAACATCACATGAAGACTAGAATATCCACTAGCTCCAGAATCATGCATTAGCAAGTGAAACCTTTTGCTCGGGTTCATAATAATCAAACTTGCCACGTCCATCCATCAATAGGATCTTTCCATCGCGGATGGTCATGGGTTTCACCACATGAGCATAATCCCATGACCAGCTTTCAATCGATAGCAAATCGATGTTGTATTGCTTCTTCCATATTCGCAGGCTGTAGTCCACCAGGATCCATGTATCCATTTGGGAGGTCAGAATGCCCTTATCAAAGACACATAAACGCCCTGCCAACTCCCCAATGACCGATATTATACTCCCCACCTTCACTGGTTCAGCAATCCAGCGGCTGCTCTCTAGATGCAAAATTACATCAATAGTTTCATGTCTGATATCAAACAAAATAGCCACTTCTGGGCCATCATGCCTATCAGACTTTGTCGTCCAATGCATGGCTTCGTTCACAACAACAAGTGGTCTCACAATGTTTGGTAATGGGGTGTTTCCGATCCTTCCCCATGATTCCAAGCCAAGAGTACGAACCTAGCACACCACAGTCCAGTTTCCATCCTCACGATGCATGGGTTGCTGCATGACAACAACAGAATGCGATAATTTTCTGAAATCCACATAATCTGATTCTATCTAATCTTTAATATCTCTTTTCCATCTATTATTAAAAACTTACTATTAAATAAATCAAATTATAAATGCACAGAAACTGATTCTATCTAATCTTTTATATTTCTTTTTCATCATTATCAGAAACTTACTATTAAATAAATCAAATTATAAATGCATGCTATTTTAAGCAAACTAATTACAAAAGCTAATAATACGAGAAAGAGAACTAAAACCAAACGCTCTGATATCATTGTTAGTAAAAATAATTTGAAATCAAACCTTGTTTGATGAAGTAGATCGTGTTTACCCTCTCTCTCCTATGATCTTACCTGATCTAAGTATGATTACAAGATAAATTATACTTTATTTTTCACAGGTTAAATGCCCCTGTGATTGTCTCTTTAGATTTTCTTTTTCAAGAGGAAGAGTCTTATATTCTCAAAAACAATGGTCGATCCGCCTCATTTCATAATCGAGACCCCTTTCTTTTGTGTCAGTTTTCACAACCACCCACTACCCCTTTCGGTTGTCAACCATTGGATAAGTGTGATATGGCTGATCCAACGCCGTTAGAGAACCGTGAAGGAAGCTGATAGAGCCCCGCTTCGACCTCCAAGGCCCACCTTGACCTCCTGGTCCATCAACATCCTACCCCGAGACCCCTTTCAGGCTCAGACATATGAACAGTGTTCGGGGTTCGGCCACATATGAACAGTGCCAGGAGTCGGCCATATATGAACAGTGTTCGGGGTTCGGCCATATGAATAGTGTTCGGGGTTCGGCCACATATGAACAGTGCCGGGGGTCGGCCATGTATGAACAGTGTTCGGGGTTCGGCCATATGAACAGTGTTCGGGGTTCGGCCACATATGAACAGTGTCGGGGGTCGGCCATGTATGAACAGTGTTCGGGGTTCGGCCATATGAACAGTGCCGGGGGTCGGCCATATATGAACAGTGTTCGGGGTTCGGCCATATGAACATTGTTCGGGGTTCGGCCACATATGAACAGTGCCGGGGGTCGGCCATGTATGAACAGTGTTCGGGGTTCGGCCACATATGAACAGTGCCGGGGGTCGGCCATGTATGAACAGTGTTCGGGGTTCGGCCATATGAACAGTGTTCGGGGTTCGGCCACGTATGAACAGTGCCGGGGGTCGGCCATATATGAACAGTGTTCGGGGTTCGGCCATATGAACAGTGTTCGGGGTTTGGCCATATGAACAGTGTTCGGGGTTCGGCCATATGAACAGTGTTCGGGGTTCGGCCACATATGAACAGTGTCGGGGGTCAGCCATATATGAACAGTGTTCGGGGTTCGGCCATATGAACAGTGTTCGGGGTTCGGCCACATATGAACAGTGCCGGGGGTCGGCCATGTATGAACAGTGTTCGGGGTTCAGCCATATGAACAATGTTCGGGGTTCGGCCACATATGAACAGTGCCGGGGGTCGGCCATGTATGAACAGTGTTCGGGGTTCGGCCATATGAACAGTGTTCGGGGTTCGGCCACGTATGAACAGTGCCGGGGGTCGGCCACATATGAACAGTGTTCGAGGTTCGGCCACATATGAACAGTGCCGGGGGTCGGCCATATATGAACAGTGTTCGGGGTTCGGCCATATGAACAGTGTTCGGGGTTCGGCCACATATGAACAGTGCCGGGGGTCGGCCATATATGAACAGTGTTCGGGGTTCGGCCACATATGAACAGTGCCGGGGGTCGGCCATGTATGAACAGTGTTCGGGTTCGGCCATATGAACAGTGTTCGGGGTTCGGCCATATGAACAGTGTTCGGGGTTCGGCCACATATGAACAGTGCCCGGGGTCGGCCATGTATGAACAGTGTTCGGGGTTCGGCCACGTATGAACAGTGCCGGGGGTCGGCCATATATGAACAGTGTTCGGGGTTCGGCCATATGAACAGTGTTCGGGGTTCGGCCACATATGAACAGTGTTCGGGGGTCGGCCATGTATGAACAGTGTTCGGGGTTCGGCCATATGAACAGTGTTCGGGGTTCGGCCATATGAACAGTGTTCGGGGTTCGGCCACATATGAACAGTGCCGGGGGTCGGCCATGTATGAACAGTGTTCGGGGTTCGACCATATGAACAGTGCCCGGGGTCGGCCATGTATGAACAGTGCCATGCAAGTGAACAGTGCCATGTGAACAGTGCCATGCAAGTGAACAGTGCCATGCAAGAATGCAAAAAATGACATAGGGGACACGTCTGGCAAGCGCCGTAGCGGTTAGCCATACCCTGCAGCACCCCATGCTTCACGGACATCAGTTCATGCTCTGACTAGTGACAGCACCCCATGCTTCACGGACATCAGTTCATGCTCTGACTAGTGACAGCACCTCATGCTTCACGGACATCAGTTCTGATACTTCACCCGTCAAAGTCATCATTATGGAGCCTCAACCACTCAAGCCAGACAAACTCTTAAGCGTCTATAAAATGGATAAGAGGGACCCCCGACCAGGTAACACACTCATAACACTCCTAAACGCCCACACAGAGAGACCTCTCTCCTCTCTGGGCCTCTCTCTCTCTTTTTCTCTTTCGAGCTTCCTCAAGCTCACGGCTGATGCCCAGACCACTGACTTGAGCGTCGGAGGGTCCCGTTGGAGCCCCCTCCGGCCCCCGGGACTTGCTTGCAGGCGCGAGGAGCTCACTGGAGGAGACGACCGCACGCTCGAGTCCGGTGATTTGGCATCATCAGATTGGCGCGCCAGGAAGGGGGGGATCAACGATGCTAGTTTGCAGATCCTCATCCCTTTTTATCAAAACGGTGGATCCTGAAGATGGTGGATTGTGAAGATTTCACCAGTTAAGCTGGGGGCACCTTCAACGAGCTGAGCAGCAGGAGGCCAACCTTTCGTTCCATCATCACTATCTCAGACCATTCAAACAGAACATGTTGCCACTCATTCTACAAATCCAAACATTGACGGTGGCTGTCCAAAAGCTCTAGAAGCAACGTCTTATGACCACGCAACAGCGAGCAAAAGCTTCTACTCGCCCTTTGGTCACTGCCCAGGCCAGCCATCCTTTATCCTGCTGGGAATCTCCCCAGCAAGAGGTCCAACATCATCAAGCCCATCAGCGACTTAAAGCTCAGAGAGTCACCACTCACCGCACAAGCAGCCCTCTCTCCTATGGACAGCGATGCAGAGGAAGGTCCGGCCATGGCTCTAGTTCCCAACTCTGCCCCGAGGCATCGGCTCTTCTCCAGACCCGGCGCTAGCGCCTCGGCTTCAGATCCAGCCCCGGAGGCTCCCATTTTCATGCTCCTGGCACCACATCCCCGAGCGCCTGGCAAGCTTCTCTTCCTCTCTGCCGCATCCCAAGTCCAAGTGAAAGCTCCCAAAGCAGCCACGTCCAGATGCATTACATGCACCCATGCACGTAATGAGACTTCATAGGAGAGAGAAGGACCATGGAAGCTGGAGGGCTCCTTACCTTGGATCAATGTCGAGGCTGCCCGAATCCTATAACTCCCAGCAACATCATCTCCTAACCGTCCAACTTCAGTGGACTCTCCCAGCCGCTCATCTCCAACGGCCGTTGGCTGCTCGGGCTTCCCTCGGCGACCTCTAGCTCCCGAGTTCGACTCCAACTCTTGTCCGTGGCTCTGCTCCAGCGTCCCCAGCTCTGGATCCCATCTCTCTCTTCACTGCACTCCAAAGATGGGTCCCCAGCTTCATTTCGGAAAGGAGCTGGTCATCAACCGACTCCAGGCGCCGTCCCAACTTGATTCCCTGGGGGGCAGACCACCAGTGGGCGGGAATGCTCAAGTCCACATAGGGAAAACAGGGGTGCTACAAGAGCTAAGTACAATGCACCTAAAACAATTTTCTTTCATTGACACTCAAAAATGTCATGCAGGGAAGACCAACATTGTATCAGCCTTCAAGACAAACCTCGTGTTGGCATTTCAAAAGCCCGACCCCGGTCGGCACCAAAGCCCTGCACTAGCCAGGCACAAAGCCCAGTGTACCATTGGCAGAGCGGTGTACCATCGGCTCTCAGCAACAAAAGCCCGACCCCGGTCGGCACCAAAGCCCTGCACTAGCCAGGCACAAAGCCCAGTGTACCACTGGCAAAGCGGTGTACCACCGGCTCTCAGCAATAAAAGCCCGACCCCGGTCGGCACCAAAGCCCTGCACTAGCCAGGCACAAAGCCCAGTGTACCACTGGCAGAGCGGTGTACCACCGGCTCTCAGCAACAAAAGCCCGACCTCGGTCGGCACCAAAGCCCTGCACTAGCCAGGCACAAAGCCCAGTGTACCACTGGCAGAGCGGTGTACCACCGGCTCTCAGCAACAGATGCCCTGCACCAGCCAGGCATGAAGCCCTGCACCAGCTAGGCATGAAGCCCAACGCTCGTCGGCACATGAGGCCCTGCACCAGCCAGGCATGAAGCCCGACGCCCGTCGGCACATGAAGCCCTGCACCAGCCAGGCATGAAGCCCTGCACCAACTAGGCATGAAGCCCGACGCCCGTCGGCACATGAAGCCCTGCACCAGCTAGGCATGAAGCCCGACGCCCGTCGGCACATGAAGCCCTGCATCAGGCGAGGATCAGCCACTTGGGAAGTAACGCCCCTTTCGCCTTGCTGGGGTAGGCCCGCTTCGTCTCAGGGGCGAGGGGGCATCTGATATGGCTGATCCAACGCCGTTAGAGAACCGTGAAGGAAGCTGATAGAGCCCCGCTTCGACCTCCAAGGCCCACCTTGACCTCCTGGTCCATCAACATCCTACCCCGAGACCCCTTTCAGGCTCAGACATATGAACAGTGTTCGGGGTTCGGCCACATATGAACAGTGCCGGGGGTCGGCCATATATGAACAGTGTTCGGGGTTCGGCCATATGAACAGTGTTCGGGGTTCGGCCACATATGAACAGTGCCGGGGGTCGGCCATGTATGAACAGTGTTCGGGGTTCGGCCATATGAACAGTGTTCGGGGTTCGGCCATATGAACAGTGTTCGGGGTTCGGCCACATATGAACAGTGTCGGGGGTCGGCCATGTATGAACAGTGTTCGGGGTTCGGCCATATGAACAGTGCCGGGGGTCGGCCATATATGAACAGTGTTCGGGGTTCGGCCATATGAACAGTGTTCGGGGTTCGGCCACATATGAACAGTGCCGGGGGTCGGCCATGTATGAACAGTGTTCGGGGTTCGGCCATATGAACAGTGTTCGGGGTTCGGCCACGTATGAACAGTGCCGGGGGTCGGCCATATATGAACAGTGTTCGGGGTTCGGCCATATGAACAGTGTTCGGGGTTTGGCCATATGAACAGTGTTCGGGGTTCGGCCATATGAACAGTGTTCGGGGTTCGGCCACATATGAACAGTGTCGGGGGTCGGCCATATATGAACAGTGTTCGGGGTTCGGCCATATGAACAGTGTTCGGGGTTCGGCCACATATGAATAGTGCCGGGGGTCGGCCATATATGAACAGTGTTCGGGGTTCGGCCATATGAACAGTGTTCGGGGTTCGGCCACATATGAATAGTGCCGGGGGTCGGCCATGTATGAACAGTGTTCGGGGTTCGGCCATATGAACAGTGTTCGGGGTTCGGCCACGTATGAACAGTGCCGGGGGTCGGCCACATATGAACAGTGTTCGGGGTTCGGCCACATATGAACAGTGCCGGGGGTCGGCCATATATGAACAGTGTTCGGGGTTCGGCCATATGAACAGTGTTCGGGGTTCGGCCACATATGAACAGTGCCGGGGGTCGGCCATATGAACAGTGTTCGGGGTTCGGCCACATATGAACAGTGCCGGGGGTCGGTCATGTATGAACAGTGTTCGGGGTTCGGCCATATGAACAGTGTTTGGGGTTCGGCCATATGAACAGTGTTCGGGGTTCGGCCACATATGAACAGTGTTCGGGGGTCGGCCATGTATGAACAGTGTTCGGGGTTCGGCCATATGAACAGTGTTCGGGGTTCGGCCACATATGAACAGTGCCGGGGGTCGGCCATGTATGAACAGTGTTCGGGGTTCGGCCATATGAACAGTGCCCGGGGTCGGCCATGTATGAACAGTGCCATGCAAGTGAACAGTGCCATGTGAACAGTGCATGCAAGTGAACAGTGCCATGCAAGAATGCAAAAAATGAAATAGGGGACACGTCTAGCAAGCGCCGTAGCGGTTAGCCATACCCTGCAGCACCCCATGCTTCACGGACATCAGTTCATGCTCTGACTAGTGACAGCACCCCATGCTTCACGGACATCAGTTCATGCTCTGACTAGTGACAGCACCTCATGCTTCACGGACATCAGTTCCGATACTTCACCCGTCAAAGTCATCATTATGGAGCCTCAACCACTCAAGCCAGACAAACTCTTAAGCGTCTATAAAATGGATAAGAGGGACCTCCGACCAGGTAACACACTCATAACACTCCTAAACGCCTATACAGAGAGACCTCTCTCCTCTCTGGGCCTCTCTCTCTCTTTTTCTCTTTCGAGCTTCCTCAAGCTCACGGCTGATGCCCAGACCACTGACTTGAGCGTCGGAGGGTCCCGTTGGAGCCCCCTCCGGCCCCCGGGACTTGCTTGCAGGCGCGAGGAGCTCACTGGAGGAGACGACCGCATGCTCGAGTCCGGTGATTTGGCGTCATCAAAGTGGATGTATTCGTATCGGGTTTGACCCGTCATGGGTGGATCCGACCCAAGTGTTTTTTTTTTAACAATGGTTAAAATTAAAAATATCATATCTCCAAAAAGTTATCTCTTTAGTTATTATTTTTTATTTCCTATCAATTTAAAAAATATGAGGAATAAAAAAAATCTACGGTAATCAAGTTTGCTATAAATATTGAATCACCATAAATATATTATAAAAAGATTATAACCAGTATGGCTATGAACTTGGCAGATGCTCATGATTTCATTATTCTCTACTTAATTCTTTTAATTAAAACAAAAGAATACATACATAGCATGTGTGTCTGAGATATTCGGGCAACGATTAGGATTCTAAGTTTTTTTTTTTTTTTTTTGGATATTCGGACAATCAATAATTTATTAAATTTATTTTTTAATCCAAATTCTATGCTTTGAGTGAGGCTTTGATCGAGACATCCCCTTCTGACAAACTTGTTTCCAGATCCCTCTCCTCTGCCTCGTGAAGTCCGGGCATCGTCTCTCCGTGATTTCTGCATCAACTCTTTATTTAGTTCGTTATTTAATCTTGAATCGTTGTTTATTCGATCTAACGAGCAGCTAATTTCCTATTCGTGTTGATGCGAAGAGTTTTTTTAAAAAAAAAAAATTAAAGAACGAAATCAACGGTTAGACATGATAAACGGAGGAGGAAAAGGAGACGAATTATTTTGAAATGCTAATGAAACGAAATGGGAGAGGCGTGGTGGAGGAGCACATGATCGACGGAGACGTCGAAATCGGAGAGCCAATCCTCGGCACGCTCTACGGTCAACCTTTAGCCTCATCTCATCCGAGGTTCCAACGAGGGGTTAATTACGCTACGCGGAGGGGACGGAGGATGGAGTACAGCTAAGCTCTCTCTGCCTGCTGGCATTTGGAGGGTCCTGCTGTGCGCGTTCGGGACGCGATTTCGTTGCCTGGCCTCAGGCGGTAATCCGACGACGTTTGGTAGAATCGTACGTGGGAGAGCCATTTTGGGCGCAGATTGGGAGCTTTGTTTGTGCCCTTAAGCCACGTTCGGATCGGTCCGATTAGGAGGCGATCAGGTCAGTGAGGCCCCAGCTCGATTAGAGCTTGTTAAAGGTCGGAAATTGGCCGCGAGCATGCCGTGTTGGTTAGGAACCAGCGTTGGGATCCAACAGTTGAGTCCAATTCTTTGGACTTTTATAGAGCTTCGAATGTTGTTTCCGTTTTTCTCCTGATTGGACTTCAGATACAAGGAGCATTCGGACAGCTCGTTTTCCTTTCCTTTAAGCTTTTCTATGATCAGAATATGGATAAAATAGCAACGACGACTTTTGAGACGTGTTTGGCTTCACTTCCAAAAAAAACACCAAATATAGGATGGCTTTCTGCATGGCAGGCCTAGTATACCTTCCGATTCTTGTTTTAAAAACAAGTTCTGTAGCTTGTATAATTTGGCGTTTTAACTTTTAAATCCAGAAGAAAATTTTCTCTCTTACTTTCATATCTTGGTTAATCTTAAGATTTCTAAGCATCTACCTGAGTCACCGCTACGTAAAACTCTTCATTGGGGGTTAAGCATTGAAAAATCTTCATGAGGATTGACGTCAAGCCTCTCTTCTTTCTTTCTTTTGCTCTTTTCTTCTTTAGTAGGCGCCGCTCCAAGTCTCACTGTTCTCTTGTTTATCTTTGTCAATCCGATCATTATCAACTTTTTGATTTTGTTTGATGGTGCTGTCCCAGCTGGACAGCATTAGAAATATACAGCAAAAATCTATAACCTGTAGCTTAAAAAAAGTTTTCAATTATATGTCCGAAATTAAGAAAATAAATAATTCCCACTGAACTATTAGATTAAACTTTCGAGGCCAGACTTCTCTCGGTACCATATGTAAAAATGCAAAGAATAACTATATATATCTATTAGTTCGTATACATATATATGCACCCTTTTTTTTATTATTGACCAGTAAAATGAATCCTACGCTACACCGTTCTATTCAACATAATTGTCAGTGGCAAACAACTAAAGAAGATTTTTAACATCATCATCTCACAGCGTTGTGGCACATAATGGACCACAACTGGCAGCTCTTTATTCCCCTGTTGAAAGTCAATCTTTCTCGGCCGTGTAAACAATATTCTTTTTCTTGGCTCGTAATGCTTGCTACATAGATCATCAGTTTAAAACATCCTCTTGCGTCGAGATTATGAGCTGCACAGCAGTGAAAGGAGGCCTGGCATTTTGATGCCCTCGTAGGAGCAAACAACCCCCATTTGCTGAAACTTATTAGGTGAATCATTTTGTTTAATAAAGAGGGGGACGTAGAAGGGCAAGTCACACCAAATTTTGCCTCTCTCATGTCCCACCCCATCCCACATGAGCAATATTTTTTATCCCATCTACGGCCTCATAGCTAATGGACCCTGATCCCACCCCGTGCTCCATCTTGCTTTTTTTTTCCCCCTTAAATTATCTTAAAAAGTATACTTCAAAAATATTAAAAAATATAGATTTAGAATGATTTTTAATATATATATATATATATATATATATATATATATATATATAGAAAATACTTAACTACATTTGAAGATAGTTAAATTTAGATTTAATCATTCTTTTTTATTTTTAGATGTATAATAAAATTTATCATGTTAAAGAATCCATTCCATCAGAGTGGGTCCCATCGGATTGAGGTAGTATTAACATCCCTAAACTTTGCATGCTTGCCTGAGAGCATACGATGCTAGGCGGGCCCACAACATTGATGGGCTGGAACGTTAGCTGAGAGGGCCATTAGGCTGCTGCTCGAAAGAGAATCAGCTTCGGAACGCGCGATCATAAGTTAGAAAGAACTCTGCCACGAGAAATAACTTGCGGTATTTCATTGAAGAATTTAAAGACTCTTGTATCGTAGCGAATCGATCAGTCGCTGGGATCGAGTTATTCTTTCATTCAACTTCAAGCCAAAGAAATTATGATACAAAAAAATCTCAGGAACATTCTAGAGGAAGATGATCTAACCGTCCGATTTCATCGGTGAGGGACGACGAATACGATGTGGCCGGCACCGCTCACGGGGACCCGGTGTGCCAGCAGGCCTCCGCGCCGACGGTCCAGCCGTGTAGGACGTGACGCCTGGGCCCATTCACATGCTGGATCCCTCTCCCCTCCGCCTTTCCCCTTCCCAGGGCCCACACGCTCGCTTCCCCTTCCTCCCTTCCCCTCCCCTAATTTAATTCTCTCCAAGCATTAAATTAAATTAAACAGAACCTATCCTCAACATGGCCATCACCATCTTCATCCCGTCCAAATTCCCAATCCCATCCAGCTATATAGAAATTACATCATACCATGGCAATTTAGTCATCCACGTATTTTATTTTATTTTATTTTTTAAAAAATTATTTCAAGCAAATAAGACTATATCAAACCTCTCTTTCCGCGCTTCGGCCGCCTCTCTCGTCTTAGAAATTTTCATGCAGTTGATTTAAAGAAGAGGGCCATTACGACCGCCAACGTATTATATTGCCCAATGAATGATGATGAATTTTAATCTCCTCTTAAAATAGAAAAAGAAATCCTCTCGATATTCCAATCTTCCTCTTGCCCAATTTGAGCACGCATACCGAGGCTCACTTCATTGTTCTAATTAGGATAAGAAGTGTTCTCCAGGCTCCGTAGCCGTTCAAACAAATCATGGTGCTTTGAATCTCACCGCGAATGAGTGCATCGCGAAATTTTGTTTTTATTTTTTTAAAGTTAAAGAAAGACAAACAGGGAGTAATAATAAATTCGAAATATCAGTTATTCATAAATCACGAGAACAGAGGTGGTGGGAAAGGGGGAGAGAGAGACAGAGAAAGGAGATTCGATGACCGAGCGTTGCGGTCTCTCCCTCTCCTTTGAAAATGCCCTAATTGTGGGTGGGCTTTGAGCTGGGATTTAGCTGTCTCTAGTTCCTCCGGTGTTTTATCTCTCCTCGCTCTCCCCTGAAAAAAATCACATAGAAGCGGTAGAACGGAAACCAAGTGGGGCGAACTCTACGCCACTATCCTCCGTCGTCCTCTTACTCTCTTTGCCTGATCTCTGAAAACACGACCCACAGGAAGAAGAGGATGAGATGAAGAAAAGCAGTAGATCACAGCAACTCCATCTCCTGGTCTTTTTTCTCCTCTATTTCGCCAGCTCGGCGGTTGGGTTATCGAGTCATGGGCTGACGGACGCGGAGGCCGGGTTCATCCGGCAGCGGCAGCTCCTCTACTACCGGGACGAGTTCGGAGACCGAGGGGAGTCGGTGACGGTGGACCCGTCCCTCACCTTCCCCAACTCTCATCTCCGGGACGCCTACATTGCCCTCCAGGCCTGGAAGCTGGCCATCATCTCCGACCCCCTCAACCTCACCGCCAACTGGGTCGGATCCGAGGTCTGCAACTACAAAGGCATCTTCTGCTCCTGGCTTCCCTCCGACCCCCACCTCAAAGTCGTCGCCGGCATCGACCTCAACCACGGCGACATCGCCGGTTACCTCCCGGAGGAGCTCGGCCTCCTGACCGACCTCGCCCTCTTCCATATAAATTCCAACCGCTTCTGCGGCACCGTCCCCCACAAGTTCGACTGCCTCCACCTCCTCTTCGAGCTCGATCTCAGCAACAACCGCTTCTCCGGCAAGTTCCCGGACGTCGTCCTTCGCCTCCCTTCGCTCAAGTTCCTCGACCTCCGCTTCAACGAGTTCGAGGGAGCCGTACCCACGGCCCTCTTCGACAAGGATCTCGACGCCATCTTCATCAACCACAACCGCTTCGCCTTCGACATCCCCGACAACCTCGGCAACTCCCCCGTATCAGTCATCGTCCTCGCCAACAACCGCTTCCGGGGATGCGTCCCGGCCAGCATTGGCAACATGTCCAGGACCCTCAACGAGATCATTCTCCTCAACAACGGCCTCCGATCTTGCTTCCCTCCCGAGATCGGCCTCCTCAAGAACCTCACCGTTCTCGATCTCAGCTTCAACCAGCTCGTCGGGCCCCTGCCAGACTCCATCGGAGGGATGCTCAGCCTCGAGCAGCTGGATGTCGCCCACAACCTCCTCTCCGGCCAGATTCCGACCTCCATCTGCACTCTGCCCCGCCTTCAGAACTTCACCTTCTCTTATAACTTCTTCACCGGAGAGCCGCCGGTGTGCCTCAAGGTGCCGTCGTTCGATGACCGGAGGAACTGCCTGCCCGGTCGGCCGGCGCAGAGATCCGCGGCGCAATGCAAGTCCTTCTTGTCCCATCCCGTCGACTGCAACTCTTTCCGTTGCGCGCCGTTTGTGCCGTCGCTCCCTCCTCCTCCGCCTCCTTCACCGCCTCCACCTTCACGATCGCCAAGTCCACCACCGCCTTCCCCTCCACCACCGTCTCCATCTCCACCTCCGCCTTCCCCGCCACCACCGTCTCTATCCCCGCCGCCGCCTTCCCCACCTCCACCATCTCCGTCTCCACCACCACCCTCTCCACCTCCTCCATCCCCCTCCCCCCCGCCTCCTTCTCCGCCGCCGCCTTCACCACCTCCGCCTGTCTACTGTGTTCGTTCACCACCACCTCCGCCACCGCCGCCGGTCTATTCTCCGCCTCCGCCACCTCCCAGCCCGCATTATTCTCCGCCGCCTCCTAACCCATCTCCACCGCCACCTCAACCTTCTCCGCCTCCGCCACCTCATTCACCACCTCCACCACCTAATTCACCGCCACCACCTGTTTATCACTATCCATCACCGCCACCACCTCCAATGTTCTCGCCACCTCCGCCTAATTCGCCTCCCCCTCCACCGCCATGTCTTGAGCCACCCCCGCCGCCATCACCACCTCCGTGCATAGAACCGCCGCCACCACCATCACCACCTCCATGCATAGAACCGCCCCCGCCAACATCACCGTCACCACCACCACCGGTACATTACATGCCGCCTCCACCTTCTCCCCCGCCGCCAACACCAGTATATTATACCTCTCCACCACCCCCCTCACCTCCGCCGCCGTCGCCATCTCCACCACCGCCAGTGTACTATGAGCCTCCACCGCCTTCGCCACCTTACCATTATGCATCACCACCGCCGCCCTCTCCTCCACCTTCGCCCCATTACCAATATCAGTCACCGCCCCCACCTATGCCTTCCCCTCCACCGCCCTCAAAACCATGTGAAACTCCACCACCGCCGCCATCTTCTCCAGCACCCTTCCCTCCATACGAAGGCCCATTGCCACCTGTTATCGGAATATCGTACGCATCACCGCCGCCTCCTCCGTTCTATTGATTATTTTGAGCTCACCCTCCTCCGCCTTCCATTCATAGAGAAGAAAGAACGCATTCCATTCATTTTGGATTCTTATCATGCCTGTTGTCAACTGAATTCTCTAATGCCTCTGTTCCTCTCCTTCCCTCCTTTTGTCGATTACCCTCCGATGGAGGGGGCAAAAAGGAGAACAGAAGTCGCTTGCTGATGAAGAAGAGATAGAGAAAATACTTCGGGAAGCGAGGGACAGGGGATTGGGGGAAATCTCTCCATATTAATTTAAATTAAGGATATCTGCGTTGTGAATAAATGGCTGAGAGTTCGAGACAGAGTACATGAGCATAGTTGCAGGGAAAATTGATGTATAGAGAGAGCTTGAGATTCAAGAACAAGTAGATTAAATTGTGGTATTATCCCTCTTCTGTTATACTTTGTTCTTTTTCTCCTCCATTTTTATATTTTTATGTGGTGTATCATTTCTTGTGAATTCTTCAAGCTGTCTTCTTTATCATCCCAAACTTGTCTTAATCTTCTCTATGCTCTGCTTGTATTTGCCCTATCATTCTGTATACAACTTCTTTCTTCTTACACAATGAGATAATTTACACTGTAGTTACTGTTTGTGTTATTGAGGACCTGCACTTGGTTCGGATCTGTTTGCTACGTACGTTGTTTTTTTATGGCCGTTTAGTGATGCTGGATTACCATTTGTTCTCTACCCATAACAGGTGGGATGAATTCATTATTCTTTTCTTTAAAATTTTGAAACCAGTCATCCTTTAATGCTGGGGATGGGGCCATTTAAAAGAGCTCCCTACGAAGCACTTTTCCTGCCGATCGAAGAGTCGATGGCTGTTTCGAGATGAAACCGTTTTAACCTGCTGCACTCTGAGGAGAAGCCGGAAAGCAGGCGGAGACTATTCTTTTCCAAAAGAAGTAGGAACAAAAAGGTCGGGTCGGTGAGTTCACATTCTTATGAAGTTTAGGTTTCTTTTTCTAGATTCCAGGAAGGCACCGGCCCCCACTTCTATGCCGTAATCTAATCCCTGGCAAAGCCTCGGATTGACTTGAGAGGGGGGGTGTTAGATATCGGACTCATTCATCGGTTGGATGGCAATCTCTTCTGATATCGATTGAAAGCTTGTAGCCGCGTTCCCTGTTTTTCTCAGTCGGCAACCGAGATGAGCTGTTTGTTGTTTTGGACGTGCTTCAGTGCTTCTGTTCCTTTTTTTTTTTTTTTGTCCCCATCGTTGCATGGATTTAACCGCATGGCTGCTCTTCCGTCCTTGCAATGCCGTCCCAACCATGTTCCTATGGGTCCCATGACTTCGGACGGGCCTCTATTTTTCCCGGCCGGCAGGTAACCTAGGGCCGAGTCCAATGCCACTAGAGTCTTCTATTTTCCACTATTTAACTATTTAAATATTAGAATGTTATTGAAAGAACAATGGGTTGATGCGCAACTAAGAGAACAACGGTGGCCTTGAGGCCTTTGATGCAGGCAGGGGTCACGGGCAAAGGTCTCTGTCGCTCTTTTGCTGCGCTACACTTGGTCGCTCACGGGTATTTGGAGCCAGCTGACCAAGGAATACGGTGTGGCGAAGGTGCAAGAACTTGCCAATTGAACGTCTTTTGAATAAGCGATTAGATTGGGCTCTTCGGTTCCCATGTTCAAAGCGGTGGTCTGAAATGGAAGTACATTGGCATGGGATTTTAGATTTAGACGCGAGCTGTCCAATTTGCTTGCAATTTGTAGCGGGAAGCCCCAAATGGTGGTGGAAGGCATTGGCCGTGGTGTGCACTTCAGAGAGCTGCAACTCTGAGGAAAGTTACAGTTTTTAAGTGGCTAGTTGGAAGAAATAAATTGCATGCAAGAAAGGTACTGGCAGAGGGTAAGCCCTGTTATTATTATAGTAATCGAATAGTGGAGATTGTTCAGTATTTGCTTCTATGTTGCCCATCTATCAAGGGGATGTTGTGGAAAATCAAGGAAAAACAAAAGTAAAATTCAGATAATTTCCTTTTTCTTTTTATTATTTTGGATCAGTTGGAACGGAAAAAAACCTGACAAAACTTTTAACTAGCATGGTATAAGCTAGGACACTTTGCAGAAGAAAAGAAAGGTTAAGAAATTTTAGGTAGAAGTTATGATGTTTGTTGTTTTTGTGTATTTTCAAAAATTTAGATTTATTTAGGTAATTCTAAAGTGTAAAAGATTTATTTCATGTTGTGAAATTAAAAATATATATATATTTTTATTTTTTTCCTTTATAGTATATATTTAATGCATCTAAGTCTTTTTTTTTTTAACTATGGTCGGTTATATGAATATATTTTTTATTTTATTTTTAGTAAATTTATGTTTAAAGGGTCTAACAAAGTTATATGCTCATTGTCAGTTATCTAACGAGATTTTTATTTCTTTAACTAGATATAGGAATGGTTTTGGGGAAGGTTTTTTCTTTTGGTATATGCTTTCTTTTAAATTGTTGTGGCTTTGCTCTTCCCATCTATTAATAAAAACAAGAACGGAGTTGGGTGCAAATTGTGTAAGATTTTTTATGAGAAGCAAAATCGTCATTGTATTAATATCTATGCATGTGCCAAAAAGTTAGGATCATTTTTATTTTTGCCTGCCAGACGCTGTGCAGAAAAAGATAAAAATCTTTCCAATCTTATGTGGCTGATCAAGCCACATTAAGCTAAGGCTAAACAGAACGAGTAACTGACAGAGCTCCCCTCGACCTCGGACTCCAGAGCTCCCCCTCGGCCTCGGACTTAAGAAGCCCCCTCGGCATCGGACTCCAGAGTCCCCTTCTGCCTCGGACTCCAGAGTCCCCCTTGGCCTCGGACTTCAGAAGCCCCCTCGGCCTCGAACTCTGGAGTTCCCCTCGGCCTCGGATTCCAGATTTCATTCGGCCTCGGCCTCGGGCTCTAGAGTTCCCCTCGACCGCGGATCTACCATACGCTGTGTTCAGAAAAAGACAACCCCTTCGTCTCGTCAGGGTCGAACCATCCTCATGCCTTAGCAGGCCCAGAGTAGCTAAAAGCCAAATATGACCCTTCGGCCTCGTCAGCCCTTGTGTTGACCTAATTGAGGATTTTGATGATTAACAAAACTACTTGAGTATAATATTTGAAGTTACTAATGATTTGATTAAATTTTTCAGCTTATAAGTCGATTTAATAATCAAAATCATGAGTCAAATCAAGTTCTGGTTTGAATCTAATATCAAGGTAAGATTTCAGACATTAGAGTTGACACATGGAATCGCAAAGTCGACTCCGGAAATTGGCACGAACTTAGAGTCGACTCCAGGAGTGTTAGAGTCGACTCCAACAGAAAAGACAAAATGATGGTTTTTTAGGCCACGACTTAGAGTCGACTCCCGGACTGTTAGAGTCGACTCCAGAAGATTTTTGTGTTGACCCTAGAAAAGTCAGAGACGACTCCAGTTCAAGCGGGTTAAAGATTTTCGAGTTAGAGCCAACTCCAGAAAAGTTAGAGCTGACTCCAGAATGTCAGACGCGACTCCAGAACTGTCAGAACGACTCTAAACTTTATCTTTATCTTTTTTAATCCCAACGGCTATTGCTATTTTTGGTTCTAATCCTTCTTATACTTGTTTCTAACGGATAGTTTTAAACTATTTATGGATTAATCAGGATCTATAAGAAGAGGGTTTGCTGCATCCGAAAAAAAAGAGAGAAAGGAGACAAAAAGAAAAGAATAGAGAGAAATCTGTGAAATCCATCAGAAAATCAAAAGAGAAAAGAGGGAAAACTCGAAAGGAAAGATCATACTGATTCCCCAAAAGAAAAGAGAGAGATTCCAAGCTTTTGTTGTTCCATTTCGAAGAAATCTTAAGGGAAGAAGGAAGCCCTAGTTTTTTTATCTTCTGAGTCTCAAGAGCATCTTGAAGGAAGATCCACTCAAAGGAAGAGAAGGAAGAAGCCACCAAGATCTGCGAATCAGGCTTTGATTCCTATCCTTTTATTCTTGTTTCATTATTGTATATTTGCTCATAGGAGGAGCTGTTTATCTTGTAAAACAAATATTGTTTGCTGGGTCAATCTGGTGATTGATTCAGTTGAGGTTGTTAGCCTTGTGCAAGCATTAGCTTGTGGTGTTAGGTTTTGTGCTGGTGAGCCTTGAAAACCAGCTGGGTTCGTTGTACACCCAGGAAAACAACAAGTTCGAATTGTGAGCTTGCAAAATAACTCTACTGTAATCAGATTGATTATAGTATGGACCCAAGAGATACTTGGGAGTGGACGTAGGTGTAGGTACACCGAAGCACTATAAAATCTCCTGTGTTTGCCGTGATTGTCTCTTATCTTTAACTCTCTATTTGTGCATATTCTATTTTAATTTGTGTGAATCTAAGTTTTTATTTCCGCTGGAGGTTATTTTCAAAAGAGTTTAAATTTTTGAAAAACCCAATTCACCCCCCCTCTTGGGTTACTATCTGGACCAACACCTCGTCGTCTCAAAAAGGAAATCGAGCCAAGTATAGCTATTGCCTATAAATAGCCAGATAACAGAATAATTGAATCTCAAGGCTCCGAATCAGCCTCTTCAGCTGTCGATCCCCTTAATGAACAAGATTCGAATCTTGCCGGCCTCGTAACAAACTTAATTCGAATTAGGTCCCTATGATTTTGGTTCTCCGTCCCGCAAGACATTTTCGAAGAGTCAGGTGAACAAACCGCCAACACTCAGACAGTCTATAAATACCATTCTCAAAATCCTTTCAGGTACGCTCACTCTTTCACAGAGAAAAACTCCATTAAAGCTCAAGCGGAACTCTGAGCTCCCGAGAGGCCATCCTTGAGGGACTCTTCTGCAGGAGCCTTCTCCTCATATCTGATTGTTGTGAATCTTCACTGACTTGGGCATCGAAGGGCCTTCCGCAGGGAACCACCCCCAGCGTTCTCTATGTGAGGACTGTCTTGTAGATCCATCCGGGCAAGAGATCGGCGTTCAGATCCAGAGTCGAGCCGCACCCGAGTCAGAGAATGGATTTCCGTAGCAACAGATTGGCGCTAGAGGAAGGGCCTTAAGTCCCATAAACTTGTAATCTAGGAGACAAGGCTTGAATCCAGAAGAACAACCCTTCAATGACTAATCGAAGGAGAGCCACTTCTGATGCTCAGGATCAGGCCACCTTCCAGAGGCCTGACCCCACAAACAATGTAGCACCTCCACTACTGCCATCGGTCGAGACTCCTTTTCCATCGGCAACCACGGTGACCTAGGACTAGTTCGCTGCACTGGTACAGCAAGTGCAAGCTCTTATACAGCTGGTCCAAGGACTCCAAGGGGCTCCCCATCCGGCCGCCCCTACTCCACAACTCCCTGATGGAGCTGCCACCCCCGCTCCGCTGGTGGTCTCTTCTTTCAACCCGCCTGAGGTCGCGAGTCATCCCCAGTAGCTCAAAAAAGCTAGACCGGCATAGCAAAGGGCTGGGAAGAAAAGCCTACCTAGATCTTAGCAAGCTCGCTCTCTCTCAGGTGTCTCCCATCATGATTCGACACCGTCACCATACTCTCCTCGACTGGTTTTCCCTACTACCCGAGATGAGGGAACCCGGCGACAAATTGGGAGATGCCCTAGGAGTGGCGTCAAGAGCTAGATGTCGTCAGGTAGGCCCCTCCTTCCCAATCGAAAGCGAAGCAGAGCATCCCCTTCTCCGAGGAAATCATGTAGGAAGTGATCCCTCCTCATGTCAAGCTTTCCACCATCGAGCGTACCATAGATCTACCAACCCTGATGATCATCGAGCAGCTTTCGATCCATCATGATGTTTCCATGGGGCATCAGATGTGATCCTGTGCAAAGCCTTTCCCTCTACTCTTAGGAAGTCCACCAGAACCTAGTTTAATAGCCTGAAGCCATGTCTCATCAATTCTTTTGATGAGCTGAGTTGCCTATTCATCAGCCAGTTTGTTAGTAACCATCACCACCGACGGAGATCCGATTTTCTCTCTGAGGTCCAGCAACAGGAGGAGAAATCCTTGAAGAGTTATCTCAGCCGATTCAACACAGCCATGTTGGAGGTAGACCACCTCAACCATGAGGTGGCCATGTCCGCCTTGGTGGGTGAAGTATCGAAGGAAGGTAACTTCTACCTAGCCCTGAAAGTTAACTATCCAAAGAGCCTTTCTGACATGATGGCCTTGGCGGACAAGTATGCTAGGATCGAGGAGTCGCGAAAATGGCTCGGGCCAAGCAGTCAAAAAGAAAAGAAGCCAAGGGTTCGGAGAGGAGCCTACCCCTCCATCGTGCTAGCCCACCTTGCCATCAGAGAGTTCTTCCATCGTCACCCAGAGATCGTACCTGGAGTTTGGCCCGAAGGTTCAATTAGTACACCCCACTCACTGCACCAAGGACGCAATCCTGATGGAAATTGAGCGCCAGATTCCTCGGCACCACCCCTCCGAGGGATCGGGGCCCGGAGGGATATGACCAAGTATTATTGATTCTATCAGGACCATGGGCACGACACCGAGGAGTGCTAGCAGCTTCAGAATGAGATTGAATAACTCATCCGATGGGGTAGGCTGGATCAGTTTAGAAGAGCCCCTGAGCTGAACAACGGAGGAGACCGTCAGCCTGAGCCTCGCCAACCTCCTCCACCAAACCTGCCGGTTGTTGGCAATGTTAATATGATGCGATAATCGGCTCCTCATCGGCTCGGCAGGATGAAGAAGAAAATCCATCGAAGAAGGCCCGAACCAGCGAGCTTTCTTTTTCTAATGAGGACCTTTAAGAGATACAATACCAGCATGATGATGCTTTGGTTGTATCTCTTAACATGAACGACTATGATGTACATTGTATTTTAATTGATAGTAGAAGCTTTGTTAATGTTTTATACTTTGATGCCTTTGTGAGGATGAAATTACAAGTGAAAAACCTTCGAACCATAGACTCCATTGTAGTGGGTTTTACTGGCAACGCCATTACCCCCGAGAGAGTCGTTACCTTGGTGGTCCGAGCAAGCACTTGGCCCAGCATAGCCACTGTTCACATGGACTTCCTGGTAACCAAGCTTCGGTCCCCTTACAACGCCATCCTCAGTAGGCCAGGATAGATGTCCCTCAAAGTTATTATCTCTATTCCTCATCTCGCCATGAAGTTTTTCATTGAATGGGGAGTGGGAGTTGTCTAAGGAATCAGGCCTTGGCTGGTATTGCTTTGTTGCCGACCTTCAATCTAGAAAGCTCGAGGTTGACGGGTTGGATGCTCAAGAGGATTTTGCTGAGCAATGGGGAGAACCAGCCGAGGAACTTGAGGAGGTGCCACTCGATGAAGCTCAGCCCGACCGAACCATAAGGATCGGGTCACAACTAAGCGGAAAGCCTCGGCGAGATTTGGTAGAATTTTTTCAAAGAAATGCTAACGTCTTCGCTTGGTCTACTTCGGATATGCCAGGGATCGACCCAGATATCCTTGTCCATCGCCTCAACATGGATGAGACGTTTCGGCCGATCAAGCAGAAGAAAAGAAGCTTCGCCCCGAGCGTCAGAAGGCCATCGAAGAAGAGGTTGATAAACTCATCAAAGCTAACTTCATTCAGAAAGTGAACTACCCCGATTGGCTCACAAATGTTGTCATGGTGAAGAAGTTTGTTGACCCAATTATTGATTTTGATGATTAATAAAGGAATTGAGTATATTCCTGAGTATATTATTTGTTACTAATAAATTTAACAAGTGTTTCAGGGCTTAAAAATATTTGATTAATCAAAAGGCATAAGAAACGTGTTTTGAATCAATTGCAAAGTAAGTTTCAAAATTCAGAGCCTGGAGTCGACACCTAGAAAGTCTGGAGCCGACCCCATGGCCAATCAAATTCTTTCTAATTTTTGATACGGTCCGGAGCCGACACCCAGAGTTTCGGAGTCGACACTTACAGTGTCTGGAGCCGACTCCGATGCGGGACAGAAATGATTTTTGACTACCTTGGAGCCGACACTTACAGTCTTTTGGAGCCGACACCTGAACATGGCGAGCCGACACCTAACTTTTCGGAGCCGACTCCTCAACGAACTCAGAACTTTCTATTTTTGGATAACGACTTGGAGCCGACACCTGAAAAGTTGGAGCCGACTCCAACCTGTCAGGAACAAATTTTTAAAATGCCAGATCAGCTCAACGGTAATATTTTCTTTACCTAACTTCTAACGGCTATATTTTGTTGGAAAAACTTTCCAGGTACATCCAACGGCTAGTTTTCCACCCAAAAATGGATTAAAGAAATCTATAAAAGGGGGAAAGCTCGTTTAAAAGAGAAGAAAAAAAAAAAATAGAGAAATCAAAAATCCAAGAAGTCTTGAGAGAAATCAAGAGAAAAGAATCAATTCAAATCCTTCCACTCCAAAAAGCTCAAAGAGAAATCCAAGGCGTTCAATTGAAAAATCAAAGGATTTTCAAAAGCTCTTCCAACTTCTCATCTGCAACATTGTGAAGAATCGAGCTGAGGCCTGATTCAACATCTCAAAAGAGAAGAGGAAAAGAAGAAAAGAAGAAAAGCTCAAATCCAATCGCTTCAAACAGGCTTTTCTAACCTTGTTTATTTATTTGAATATTTGCTCATTTGAGGAGCTGTTGTTATTGTAAACATTATTCTTTCTTGTTTTTGCTAGTTCAATCAGGGGGATTGAATTAGTGGAGGTAGTATACCTCGGGTCAAGCTAGAGCTTGTGTTTGGGTTTTGTGCTGGTGAGCCCGAAAACCAGCTGGGTTCGTTGTGATCCCGGGAAAACAACAAGTTTGAGTTGTGAGCTTGTAAAACAACTCGACTGTAATCAAGTTGATTATAGTGTGGACCCAAGTGGAACTTGGGAGTGGACGTAGGTGTTGGATACACCGAACCACTATAAACTTGTGTTTGCCGTGCTTTGATTTCTCTCTCTATCTCTTATTTGTGATTAATATTTATTTGCACTTAATTATTTTCAAAGCCAATAGTTTTAAAAGGTTAAAATTTTTAAGAACCCAATTCACCCCCCCTCTTGGGTTGCCATCTGGGCCAACAATTGGTATCAGAGCAAGTGCTCATTTGAATTTGATCAACGATCAAGAGCTAAAGATCCAAATGGCAGCTCAAGCTATCTTCATTTGCTGAAGGTCATTCTACTAATAGACCTCCTTTGTTTAATGGAACTAATTATATTGGAAAGCTAGAATGAAAATTTTTATTCAAGCTTTGATTATGAATTATGGGGTTCATATTAATGGACCTAGCACACCCACACATTAGAGTAGATCATTGTTCCTAAGCCCGAAAGGGATTGGAATGAAATGATAAAAATGGCTCAGCTTAATGCTAAGCCATGAATGTTTTATATTGTTCATTAGATGCAAATGAATTTAATCGAATTTCTACATGTATTTCCGCAAAAGAAATTTGGGATAGATTAGAGGTTACCCATGAGGGTACTAATCAAGTTAAAGAATCAAAGATTAATATTCTTGTGCATAAATATGAATTATTTAGCATGGAACAAACTGAAACTATACATGCATGTACACTAGATTCACTGATATTGTAAATGGTTTGAAAAGTCTTGGTAAGACCTATACTAATTCTGAACTTGTTCGTAAAATTCTTAGGTCACTTCCAAGATCATGGGAAGCAAAGGTGACTGCAATCCAAGAAGCCAAGGACCTAAACTTTACCTTTGGAGGAGCTACTTGGATCCTTGATGACCATGAGCTAACCATGAAGCAACATCAAGAGGAAGTCAAGAAAAAGAAGACTATTGCTCTTAAGGCTGCAGAAAGTGAGGAGAGCTGCAGTGATGATGATGATGATGATGAGACAGCTCTCCTTGCAAGAAAATTTAAAAATTCATGCAAAGAAGGAGACCCTTCCACAAGAAAAATCTGGAACAAAATGGAAGGAGAAAAGGAAAAGAGAAGGACAAAGAAAAAGAAAAAGAGCCCTTAATTTGTTATGAGTGTAAGAAACCGGGGCACTTTAGATATGATTGTCCTCAACTGAAGAAAGCCTACAAGAAGAAGAAGAAAGCTATGTTGCAACTGGAGTGACAGCGATGAATCCTCTTCAGAGGAAGAACAAAAAGAAGTTGCAAACATTTGCTTTATGGCAAACGACGACAACGAGGTAAGTTCTGAAAACCCTTGTGATGATTTGCATTTGATGAATTATTTTAATGAACTAGTTGATGATTTTAAAGTTTTGAAAAAGAAAATAAATTTTTGAAAAATGATAATTCAATTCTCATTAAAGAAAAAGATAATCTTACTCATGAGATTAAGATGCTGAAATCTGAAAAAAAATTTGAAAAAAAGAGAATCAATTTCCAATGAAAATGATAAATTAAAGAAGGAAGTTGATAAATATAAAAATATTGTTGATAAATTTACTATAGTTCTGAAAAACTTAATTTATTATTGAGTAATCAAAGAGCTATTTGATAAGGCTGGATTAGGATATAGGCCTAACATAAAACAAAAGTTTGTCAAAAACTTTTTAGAAAAGAACAAATAAAGATGATGTTACATGTCATTATTGTAACAAGAAAGGCCATAAATCCTATGAATGTAACAAGAAAAGTAACAAGAATTTAAGTAGTAAAGGAAAGAAAATATGGGTTCCAAAGGAACAATCTTTTTGCTACTAACCATGAAGGACCCAAGAAGGCTTGGGTACCTAAATATAAGACTTGATCATTTTTGCAGGAGTGTCTTGCGGCCAAAAGATCAAAGCGAAAGTGGTATCTCGATAGTGGCTGCTCAAGACACATGACGGGTGACAAGGATCAATTCATCACCCTTGAAAGCAAAAGAGGAGGAGTTGTTACGTTTGGTGACAATGGCAAAGGCCAAATCATGGGGTTTGGTAAAATTCAAATAACTCCCTCCACATTATTGAAAATGTTTTATATGTAATGGTTTAAAGCATAATCTAATTAGTATTAGCCAATTATGTGATAAAGGTTTTAAAGTATCATTTGAAGCTTCTATCTGCACTGTTTCTAATCCCATTGATAATAGCATTGTTTTACTGGAAATAGAAATGGCAATGTATACTTGATTGATTTAGACAATTTGTCTACTAGTAATCATTGCTTAGTTGCTAATAATGCTAATATGAATGAGATTGGTTGGTTATGGCATCGTAGATTAGGTCATGCAAGCACACACCTAATTTCAAAATTAATTAGAATGGATTTAGTAAAAGGTCTTCCACAACTAGATTTTGAAAATAACAAAATTTGTGATGCATGTCAATTTGGAAAACAAACTAGAAACTCTTTCAAAACTAAAAATATTGTTTCCACTTCTAGGCCACTTGAACTACTTCACATGGATCTTTTTGGACCTACTAGAACCACTAGTCTAGGAGGAAAGAAATATGGTCTTGTGATTGTAGATGATTATTCTAGATACACTTGGGTATTATTTTTAGCTCATAAAGATGAGACCTTTCCATATTTTTGAAATTCTTCAAGAAGGTCACAAATGAGAAAAACAACACCATAGTGTCTCTTAGAAGTGATCATGGCACTGAATTTGAAAATCATTTATTTGAAAACTTTTGCATTGAAAATGGCATTCATCATAATTTTTCAGCACCTAGAACACCACAACAAAATGGAGTTGTAGAAAGAAAAAATAGAACTTTAGAAGACATGGCCCGTACCATGCTATGTGAAAGCAACCTACCAAAATACTTTTGGGCGGAAGCTATAAACACGCATGTTACATTCTTAATAGAGCTTTAATTAGGCCAATCATTAAGAAAACTCCTTATGAACTATGGAACAATAGAAAACCAAACATAAGTTACTTTCATGCATTTGGTTGTAAATGTTTCATTCATAATAATGGTAAAGATAATCTAGGAAAATTTGATGCAAAATCTGATGAAGGCATTTTCTTAGGATATTCAACATCTAGTAAAGCCTATAGAGTGTTTAACAAGAGAAACTTAATTGTAGAAGAATCTATTCATGTAATTTTTGATGAATCTTTAGCATCGAGTTCAGGAAAGATTGATGATGAGGAAGATACAAACATATTAGAAAGAGACATTGAAAAATTGAATATAGATGTATCTTCAGATCATGAACAAGAAGCTAAAGATGATGATTCTCCTAGTGTTGATGTTGTTGATGCAAATCATAATGATGTAGATCTTCCTAGAGATTGGAGATATGCCTATGGTCATCCAAAAGAATTAATTATAGGTGATCCATCTCAAGGAGTAAGAACTAGATCATCAATGAGAAACATCAATAATCATCTTGCATTTGTATCTCAAATTGAACCTAAAACTATTGAAGAAGCTGAAAAAGATAATAATTGGATGTTAGCTATGCAAGAAGAATTAAATCAATTTACTAGAAATAATGTCTGGACCTTGTAGATAGACCTAAAGATCATTCAGTTATAGGATCAAAATGGGTATTTAGAAATAAATTAGATGAAAATGGCATAGTAATTAGAAACAAAGCTAGATTAGTGCAAAAGGATATAATCAAGAAGAAGGAATTGATTTTGATGAAACTTTTGCACCTGTAGCTAGATTAGAAGCAATTAGATTATTACTTGCATTTGCATGTCATATGCATATCAATTTATTTCAAATGGATGTTAAAAGTGCATTTTTAAATGGATTTATAAATGAGGAAGTTTTTGTTGAACAACCACCTGGTTTTGAAGATCATGAATTTCCAAATCATGTTTTTAAATTGCACAAAGCACTATATGGTTTAAAACAAGCACCTAGAGCTTGGTATGAAAGATTAAGTAAATTTCTGATTGAAAATGATTTTACAAGAGGAAATGTTGATAAAACACTATTTTTGAAAAGAAAAGACAAGGATTTATTAGTAGTACAAATATATGTTGATGATATTGTATTCGGTGCTACTAACAATCTTTTGTGTCAAGAATTTGCTAAGTTAATGCAGGGTGAATTCGAAATGAGCATGATGGGAGAACTCAACTTCTTCCTAGGACTTCAAATCAAGCAAAGCAAAGAGGGGATTTTCATCAATCAAGCAAAATACACAAAAGAACTTCTCAAGAAGTTTGGAATGGAGTCAATCAAACCCTTGGAACACCTATGAGTCCTTCATGCAAATTGGACAAAGATGAAGATGGTAAGAAAGTAGATCAAAAATATTATAGAGGTATGATCGGATCTCTCTTTACTTAACAGCTAGTAGACCAGATATCATGTTTGCTGTTTGTCTATGTGCTAGATTTCAATCTGAACCTAAAGAATCTCACTTAATTGCTGTAAAAGAATCTTAAGATATTTAAGTGGAACTAAAAATGTAGGTTTATGGTATTCTAGAGACTCAACATTAAACTTGATTGCATATTCTGATTCTGACTATGCTGGATGTAAACTAGATAGAAAAAGCACAAGTGGTGCATGTCAATTTTTAGGAAGTAACTTAATCTCTTGGTTTAGCAAAAAGCAAAATTCGGTTGCATTATCAACTGCTGAAGCAGAATATGTTGCAGCTGGAAGTTGCTGTGCTCAAATCCTTTGGATTAAGAGACAACTTGAAGATTATGGCATAACACTTGATAAAACTCCTATTAGATGTGATAATACAAGTGCAATAAATTTAACTAAAAATCCAATTCAACATTCAAGAACAAAACACATTGAAATTAGATATCACTTTATAAGAGAACATGTAGCTAATAATGAAATTTGTCTTGATTATGTTAATACTGAAGAACAATTAGCTGATATATTTACAAAACCTTTGAGTGAAGAGAGATTTTGTTATCTTAGAGGTGAATTAGGGATTTGTGACCCTTTGGAATGATTTTGAAACTCTAAGGAATGACTATCTAGATTTCTATTAATTTCTTGATATTCCTTTCATAATTTTAAGGACAAATTATCTAGTCATCTGAGCAATTTGATTCTTCATATTCCAAAGATTTTTTCAAAATTTTATTGAACCTATTTTGACAAGTTTCAGATGTTTGAATCTCAGTTATTTTTCTCTGAAACTGTCAGTGGAGTCGACACCTCAGTTTGAGGAGTCGACACCTGTCTGTGTCGCTCTCGGTCCCTGACCTTGGAGCCGACACCCGTATAAGTGGAGCCGACTCCAGTTCGAGCGCTGACTGTGTTAGCGATTTGGAGTCGACACCCGACTTTGCGGGAGTCGACACCTGGGGTCCCAAATCGACTTTATTAGGGCAGAGTCGACACCTTCGTCATTTCATTCTTTTCAATCCTTAACCAAACTCTTCCAAACTCTCTCAAAACCTCCCCAACTCAAATTCCACTCTATTCGAACTTTCCTAAGGATCTAATGGCACCTAAGAGGAGAGGATCGGTCTTGGAGCGCCCGTGATGACGGGAAACGTTCGGCGAGGCGACCCGTCCGCGAGCCGTCTCCGAGCGAGGATTCCTCAACCCAATCGGACAATCCAGGCCCTTCTTCTCCTCAGGTAGACACCTTAGCCGGGAGAGTAATACAATGGGTAGAAAGTTGATTTTGAATTCTTTGATCCGAGGGTTTTTCAATTGGAATCAACTCAAAGAGCTAGGTTGGGATAAAGTGTGCTCATTAGATGTTCCTACCTATCCGGCCCTTGTCAAGGAAGTTCTACTTCAATTTGTCAAGAGGTGATGGTGGGATCGTAAGCTCTGTTAGAGGTAAAAGAGTCCATCTTACTTTTCAAATTAGGAAATCTTTAAGCATTCCATCACGGATTAGCAGCGATATTCACAGTGAGAGGTCAGATGCTTGTCAAGGATGTTAGGGAGAGAGTAACAGAATTTGAAGAGGTTAGGGCTAACCAATTGCCCTTGGATTGAGGTTACTTCACAATATTTGCAGTAGATTTTATTTCCTAAGACGGACGATTTGAGTATGTCTCGAGCGAGACATGTTGTGATGGATAGTGTTTGACTGGTCAACCCATAAACCTTGCTGCAATGATGATTTTCTATATGGCCGAGGCTGGAGGAAAAAGGAGATCTTCCCTACCCTATGGCATGATTTTAACTATGGTTTTCAGGAGCCAAGGAGTTGTGATTTTGGATAATGAGCCTTCCAAGAACCTTAGGCATACTGATTACTATAGTTTGGCTACTGTTGCATCGGATGGGATTTGTGAAGGTAATGGCAATGGGAAGGAAAGGCATTTGGATGAGAGAGCCCTGAATAGGTCTTCTGCACCTTTTGAGGCTGGTCCGTCTGTGAGGGTTCCTTCTCCACAGCCTCAGTCCTGCTCCTGCTCCTGCTCCAGTTCTGGTACCTCCATCTACTTCATCAGTCGGATTTTCAGACATTCAATTGGAGCAACTTAAAAGTTACTTGCTGCTCAGAAGGAGAAATGAAGACTGAGTTTGACATCATTTATGAATTTAAAGAGACCCTTTATTCTTTGGATGATCGCATTAGTAAAATTGAGTCCACTCTTGGCTCATCTGCTGAATCCTTAAGAATGATCTAAAGAACATATTTGAAGAACTTAAGGATATTTGTGGAGACTCAGAAACCTACTCCAAGATGCAATGCTGAGCTTCAAGATAAGATCATGACTGCATGTCTTTTGTTGATAGAAGATTAAAAGAATTTGTAGGACTCAGAGTGAGGGGGAAAGATTTTAGAACATTTACAAAGATTATTAGAACTAATCTGTGATTATCATGTAATGAAGAAGTTTTTGATTAATGTAGTTTGATGTTGAAATCTTAATGTAATGATGTTGACAAAGTTCAGTTTCATTTTGTAACACTTGACTTTTTGATGTAATGAAATTATCTTTTGATCTATCAATTTATCATTTTACTCTTCTTAATCTTTTTGTTGATTACAAAAAAGGGGAGAAAGTTATGTCGTATATGCATTGATTAGTTATGCTTTGATTGGTATTTGATTGGTATTAAATTATTTTGGATATGCAAGCTTAAGTGAAAATTGATATAACTGAATTTTCAAAAAAAGGAAGAACAATTGTTAAATTGAACTTCATAGGGGGAGCTACCTTATTCAGGGGGAGCTTACCTGTGAGGATCATATCTTTGAAAATTTTGATTTGAGAATCCTATGCATATACTCAATGTTTTTATAATCATCAAAAAGGGGGAGATTGTTGACCCAATTATTGATTTTGATGATTGATGATTAATAAAGGAATTGAGTATATTCATTGTGTTACTAATAAATTTAACAAGTGTTTCAGGGCTTAAAAATATTTGTTTAATCAAAAGGCATAAGAAACGTGTTTTGAATCAAGTGCCAAAGGTAAGTTTCAAAATTCAGAACCTGGAGTCGACACCTAGAAAGTCTGGAGCCGACCCCATGGCCAATCAAATGTCTTTCTGATTTTTGATACGGTCCGGAGCCGACACCCAGAGTTTCGGAGTCGACACTTACAGTGTCTGGAGCCGACTCCGACACGGGGACAGAACGTGATTTTTGACTACCTTGGAGCCGACACTTACAGTCTTTGGAGCCGACACCTGAACATGGCGAGCCGACACCTTACTTTTCGGAGCCGACTCCTCAACGAACTCAGAACTTTCTATTTTTGGATACACGACTTGGAGCCGACACCTGAAAAGTTGGAGCCGACTCCAACCTGTCAGAAACGGATTTTTAAATTGCCAGATCAGCTCAAACGGTAATATTTTCTTTACCTAACTTCTAACGGCTATATTTTGTATGGAAAAACTTTCCAGGTACATTCCAACGGCTAGTTTCACACCCAAAAATGGATTAAAAAATCTATAAAAGGGGGAAGAGCGTTCGTTTTAAAAAAAAAAGAAGAAAAAAAAAAAATAGAGAAATCAAAAATCCGAGAGTCTTGAGCTGAAATCAAGAGAAAAGAATCCAGTTCAAATCCTTCCACTCCAAAAAGCTCAAAGAGAAATCCAAGGCGTTCAACTTGAAAAATCGAGGATTTTCAAAAGCTCTGTTTTTGTGATTTCCCAACTTCTCATCTGCAACATCTGTGAAGAATCAAAGCTGAGGCCTGATTCAACATCTCAAAGAGAAGAGGAAAAAAGAAAAGAAGAAAAGCTCAAATCCAATCATCTTCAAACAGGCTTTTCTAAACTTGTTTATTTACTTTGAATATTTGCTCATTTAAGGAGCTGTGTGTTATTGTAAACATTATTCTTTCTTGTTTTTGCTAGTTCAATCAGGGGATTGAATTAGTGGAGGTAGTATACCTCGGGCAAGCTAGATTAGCTTGTGTTTGGGTTTTGTGCTGGTGAGCCCGAAAACCAGCTGGGTTCGTTGTGATCCCGAAAAACAACAAGTTTTGAGTTGTGATCTTGTAAAACAACTCGGCTGTAATCTAGTTGATTATAGTGTGGACCCAAGTGGAACTTGGGAGTGGACGTAGGTGTTGGATACACCGAACCACTATAAAATTCTTGTGTTTGCCGTGCTTTAATTGTCTCTCTCTCTATCTCTTCATTTGTGATTGAAATTTATTCTGCACTTAATTATTTCAAAGCCAATAGTTTTAAAAGGTTAAAAAAATTTAGAACCCAATTCACCCCCCCTCTTGGGTTGCCATCTGGGCCAACAAAGTTGAATAGCAAATGGAGAATCTGCATCGAATTCGCAGACCTCAACAAGGCTTGCCCGAAAGATTATTTTTCTCTACCTCAGATTGACCAACTTGTAGATGCTACTTCGGGCCACCAGATGCTGACCTTCATGGATGCTTATTTAGGCTATAATCAAATTCGAATGGCATCCAAGGACGAGAAAAAGACCGCCTCATAATCGATCGAGATGTCTACTATTACCGAGTCATGCCTTTTGGTTTAAAAAATGCAAGTGCAACATACCAGGTTGGTCAATAAGGTTTTTAAAGAACAAATCGGTCGAAACATGAAGGTTTATTCGATGATATGCTAGTTAAAAGCAAGAAGGCATCCCAGCACATTGATGATCTTATAGAAAGCTTCGCCACACTCCGGAGGTATCAGATGAAGCTTAATCCAACCAAATGTGCCTTCGAAGTCAACTCTGGGAAGTTCTTAGGATTCATGGTCTCCCAATGAGGCATTAAAGCAAACCCACAAAAAATTCAAGCCCTGCAGTAATTGGGCCTCTAGGGTTGGTTAAGGAGGTGCAGCGCCTTGCTAGAAGAATAGCGGCCCACAACCGCTTTGTTGTTCGGTCAGCCGAGAAATGTTTGCCTTCTTCAAAGCGCTTCGATCAGCTAAAAACTTCTAGTGGACTTTAAACTGCTAGAAATCCTTCGAAGACCTCAAGAAATACCTCGGCTCGCCGTCTCTCCTTAGCAGTTCGAGGCCTGGGAAGATACTATATCTATACCTGGCAGTCTCTGAGGGTGCCATCGGGTCTGTGCTAATCAGAGAGAAAGCCAAAATCCAAAATCCTGACTGACCAACCTATCAAGCCGATCCTTCATCACTCGGAGATGTTCGAAAGAATGACTAAATGGATTGTCAAACTAAGTGAGCATGATATCCGATATCAGCCACGTCCGATCATTAAAGCCCAAATTCTAGCAGATTTTCTCCTTGAGTGCACCATTCCGGAGGATGGTTCTACCCCGGATACCTCCGAGCAATCAAGATCTGATGCTCTATGGCTGCTTCATGTAGACAGATCGTCTAACGCAAATGGTTCTGGCACCGGCTTGGTTCTTACTAGTCCAGAGGGCACGACCTTCGAGTATGACATTCGCTTATCCTTTCCAGCCTCTAATAACGAAGCGTAGTATGGAGCTCTGCTCGCTAGACTTCACATCGCCTATGATCTCGGAATCAAAAAATTAAATGCCTATACTGACTCTCAATTGGTGGTTGACCATGTGCGGGAAGAGTTCGAAGCTTGAGAGCCAAACATGATTCGGTATCACCAAAAGGTACACGATTTGTCCTGTTACTTTTCTAAACTTGAAGTCGTTCGGGTTTCAAGGGCCAAAAATGTGCGTGCCAACCTTCTATCTTGCCTGATGACCACCAATTCGATGGATCTCGAACAAAAATTCCACCTGGAGGTCCTGAAAAAACCCAGTATTGCTAACTCTGATCAAGTGATGCAGATTAAGGTCGAACCATTCTAGTTTGACCCAATTCTCAATTATCTTAAAGAAGGGTTTCTCCCGGCTGACAAAAAGGATGCAAGGAGATTGAAAATGCAGGCGTCTCACTATCTCCTACTCGATAATCAGCTATATGGTCTTTCTCCATGCCGTTACTTAAATGCCTTTGTCCTTCGGAGGCTGATTATGCTCTTCGGGAAGTCCATGAGGGCATTTGTGGCAATCATCTTGGCGGCCAAGCCTTATGCCATAAGGTGTTGCGCCAGGGGTACTATTGGCCAACCATGTAGAAGGATGCTGATGATCTTGTTCGAACCTGTGACTCATGTCAGCGGCATTCAAACATCCAGAGGCTCCCCTCCGCTCATTTGACACCCATATCATCCGCTTGGCCTTTTGCTAAGTGGGGGATGGACATCCTTAGCCCTTTTCCTCTTGCTATGGGACAAAGGAAGTTTCTGTTCGTCGCGATCAACTATTTCACCAAGTGGGTCGAGGCTGAGGTAGTTGCTTAGATAACCGAGGCTTGAGCTAGAGATTTCGTATGGAGATCCATCATTTATCGGTTTGACCTTCCGCACACTATCATCACCAATAATGGGAGACAATTTGACAATCCCAAGTTTGAAAGTTATGCAAAGATCACGGCATCTG
This sequence comes from Calamus simplicifolius, assembly GCA_900491605.1. Classification (NCBI taxonomy): domain Eukaryota; kingdom Viridiplantae; phylum Streptophyta; class Magnoliopsida; order Arecales; family Arecaceae; genus Calamus; species Calamus simplicifolius. The sequence goes on from UESW01004034.1 coordinate 462,344, forward strand.
TCACCGGCTCACATCGATCGGCCACCTCCAAACCAATGGAGAAGCCGAGGTGACCAACCGAACCTTGCTGCAAGGAATTAAGGCTCGGCTCAACAGGGCACGAGGCAGATGGATGGAGAAGCTTCATCACATCTTGTAGGCCTATCGAACCATCGAGAGGGTCCCCACAGGTGAGACTCCTTTCAAAATGGCCTTTGGCACGGAAGCTGTCATTCCTATGGAGATAGGGCTACCATCACCGCGGATGGAAAGTTTTTCGGAGGAGTCAAACGATGAGCAGCTCTAAACCAATCTCGACTTGATAGAAGAAGTCAGAGAGAAAGCTCGAATCTGAATTGTAGCCTATCAGCAAAGAGTCGCTCGTTACCATTCCTCCCGAGTCAAAGGAAAGTCCTTCCTTCTTGTTGATCTTGTGCTCCGCATGGCATATGTCTCCAAACCATTAGAACAAGGAAAGCTATCTCCAAATTGGGAAGGCCCTTATCAAATTGCGGAGGTCATCAGACCGGACATCTACAGACTTCAAGATCTGGATGGAAAATCTATTCTCTGAACATGAAATTCAGACAACCTCTGGATATATCATCAGTAGGGTACACTCCCACTGAACTCATCCTACTTGCAATGACAAGATCTTGTTTATTATTATTATTATGATGTTTGTGCTCCGATCAATTTTCCTTAAAGCCTTTTGGTAAGAGACAGATTCCACCCGGCTACCGACCCACGGGTCCATCAACAAAGACTCGGTATGTCTGAGCACTCTTGGCAGGTCCGAGGCCGAGCTAAATATCAATAAAGACTCGGTATGTTCGAGCACTCTCGGTAGGTCCGAGGGCTGAGCTAAATATCAATAAAGACTCGGTATGTCTGAGCACTCTCAGCAAGTCTAAGGGCCAAGCTAAATATCAATAAAGACTCGATATGTCTGAGCACTCTCGGCAGGTGCGAGGGCCGAGCTAAATATCAACAAAGACTTGGTATGTTTAAGCACTCTCGGCAGATCCGAGGGCCGAGCTAAATATCAACAAAGACTCGGTATGTCCGAGCACTCTTGGCAGGTCTAAGGGCCAAGCTAAATATCAACAAAGACTTAGTTTGTCTGAGCACTCTCGGCAGGTCCGAGGGCCAAGCTAAGTATAAACAAAGACTCGGTATGTTCGAGCACTTTCGGCAGGTTTGAGGGCCGAGCTAAATATCAACAAAGACTCGGTATGTCTGAGCACTCTCGGTAGGTCCGAGGGCTAAGCTAAATATCAACAAAGACTCGGTATGTTCGAGCACTCTTGGCAGGTTCGAGGGCCAAGCTAAATATCAACAAAGATACAGTATGTCCGAGTACTCTCGGCAGGTCCGAGGGCTAAGCTAAATATCAACAAAGACTCGATATGTTCGAGCACTCTCGGCAGGTCTAAGGGCTGAGCTAAATATCAACAAAGACTCAGTTTGTCCGAGCATCTTTGGCAGATCCAAGGGCCGAGCTAAATATTAGCAAAGACTCAGTGTGTACGAGCACCCTCAGCAGGTCTGACGTGTCATCTTCATACCTTAGCAGTACCAAATAAAATATAATCTTTTTTCCAATCCTCGGCAGGACCGAGCGATTTCCCTAAGCTTTGGCATGACTGAATGATCTTTTCAAGCTTTGGCATGACTGAACCGTACAAATGAATCAAGTAAAAGCTTTCAGGGATATCCAGCATGACCAAACTCTCATCAAAATCCAGCAAAGCCGCTCAGGCCTTGCTCTAGCCTAAGATAAATCATGTGTCCTACCCTTAAAGAGCCAATGTAATCTGATGCGCATCGGCAGGCTTAAACCAAACTATTTGGCGATGAGTTAAATTTCTAAAATGCCTCCGACAGGAAAGTATCGAATATGGCCATCTAAATACCTTCCTTAACGAAGGGATGCCCTAATTACTATTTGCATATCTCGGCAAGACCGAGTCTTCACCCTGCACCCTTCGATCCAACGTATATGAGAGATTTGTGCATTGGAAAAAGCACAAAAATAGTGATGCGTCAAAAAAATTGCCCTTCGCAAAATAGAAGCAAAATGGCAAAAAGGGATACATGTGAAAAAGAAAAAGGTTCTCTTATTTTAATAATATTTTATTATAAAAAGTTACAGCCCCTCGTAAGGCATTACAAGTGCATTACAGCACAGAAAATATACAAAAAACAAAAGAAAATGTTCAAACAAGCGAGTTCGGTTAACGACGCTATTCCAATATAGCTTTTGCCCATGATTTGAAGAAATAGAAAAAGACAACTCTGCTGAGTTGTCTAAGTTGCTGAGCAATGTTACAAAAGAAAATGGCCCGGTGCTGCTCACCTTCTTCCCCATTAGAAGCCATCTGATGGATTCTCAAATGGATGAACCGAGAGATCCAAAATGGCACCCATTTAAGGACCGACGATGAAGGAAAGCTGAAAGAAGCCATGACCCATAAAAAATTACATTTTCAATGGTCTCCACGGTCCCACGACGAGCGGATAGAGCCAAATAGAAAGCACCCGTGTGCGTTTTCCATATGACCTCTACCCTCCTTCTGCGCTTCACATATGACCTCCATAACTTCTTCCTCGAGGATGACTTGCTCCCCAACAGCTTCCTCATCAACCCAACCATTAGAGCTAATCCAAGCCTCAAAGAGAAAGCTCAACCCTATGGCACTTAACCTCAGCGTGATAAAATCCATGAAAACTTCTTTTCACAAAGTGAGAAGGCTTCCCAGAGTATGCTCTAACATCCCCCCGCTCTCCCCTTTTTATAGACATGAAACTAAGAGCAGCCATTAATGAAGGCGGAGAACTTTGGGACTCAGGGCGCGACCACCATGTTGCATCCAAGGCCACATGGCGAAACTTTAACAGAACTTGATGCTTCTCGGGGTATGCTAGAAGCACTCCCCATACCACAATAAAGGATCAAAGATTTTCTCTCGATCTCGGATTAAAGATCTTAAATGCAAGGAATTGTTTGCAAATTCTCAAGACACTGATAAACTTGGGAAACCCTCTATGGAAAAATGCGTGTCTACTAGCAATCAAATGCTTGGTGTATACGAAAAGTGAAACCACATCGAAAAAGATAATGCATTAATGAATTCCTTGGGAAAGGAAAAAGGCTCTTCGGCAAATCCGAGCTACTTTTCGTACTTTGGCGAAGCCGAGCCATTCTTTCTATTTCAGAAAAACCGAGCCATTCTTTTTACTTCGGCAGAGCCGAGCTATTCCCCTCTTCAATGAATCTGATCTGGCTGGTCTCAGCAAGAATGAGCGACCTCTTCAATTTTGAAAAGTCATCCTAAAATTTTTTGAGCTCTAACAGAGCCGGTTTACACACTTGGCTTCGTAATGAGCTAAGTTTAGGTAAGACACAGATGGGCTAAAAGACCATCCGCACACAAATACCAAAACAATGGGATACACGAAGAAAACCAAAAGATTCATTCATATCATGATATTGTTTTTATTACAAAAAAATGAAAGAGAAATATGGAAAGATGGATCCTTAAGTCCCAGTTTCATTCTCAGGGGCAACTTCGGCAATGCCTGAAGTATGTCGATCCGGCCGACCCTCTTCATCACTCGGCCTCAAAGTCATGTCCATCTCAGCAGTTGTCTATAGAACTCTGGCCTCCTTGGCGGCAGGTCTTGAGGCCTCTGCTTCTTTAGCAAATTCTAGAGAAGCCTCCATTGGGTCTCCTTTTGAGGCTACTTCAAAATCAATGCCAGACACATCTTCATCATCATCGCCGTCGTCAGATGAGGGGGTCGCTGCCAATGCTTCGGTCATCGACGATGGAAAACAATACTTCTCGGCCTCCAAAAATGAAAGGTTGATGTCTAGATACTCCTGGATCACCCTCGTCCAAACCTCGTCCGAACCTCGGTCGCTCCAACTCGGTATGCCTCCTTTGAAAACTAGATTCGCCCTCGAGCGAACTCATCCAAGCTTTTATATCTCTCAATCGCCAGAACAATTTCATTGTCCGCCTCGGCCATCCGATGCTCAAGATCGGAGCACTTCTTTTGACTCAAGGCTAAATCCTCGCTTAGAGCTTTTACTTGATCGGCCGCCTCGGCCTTAGTCTTCTCTAGCTAGAGAAAAAAATAATAAACAACATAAAATGGTCAAGTTAGCTCTAACTATAGGGAAGAGATGAACCGTTGCATGGAAGCCGTGAAAGGACATACCTCTTTGACATGGCGGGCGACTTTGGCTTCCTCTTTCTTGGCTCTTTTACGAGCCTTCTTCCTCTCTTTTCTGCACCTGTTCATGTCCTTCCATGTGTGTTCAAGATCCATCCGGTCCCTGGAGCCATCGGATCGCACTTGGCGTAGCTCAGCCATAAGATCGGAGATTTATTTCTAACAGGACTCGAGCCGAGCCTCAAAATGGGATTTTTCCTTAACAGCCCTAGCATTAAGGAAGTCAATTTCCCTTTGGGCCTCACCTTGGAACCTCGATAGTTCTAATCGAGCCTCATCGGCTACCTTCCGAGCCTCCCCAAGCTCGGCTGCCTCAGCCCGAAGTTGTAACACCTTGGATCGGGCATCTTCGCCCGACCTCCTGGCTTCATCAAGCTCGGCTTGCACCCTTGTCAATTCTTCTGAGTGCTGATTAGCCGAGTTTATTTTGGCATGGAGTGCCTCGACCTCGCGCGAGATCTCCCTGTTGCATTCATTGGCAGAGATCAGAGCCTATAGAGTACCCTCTGGAGGAGAATTGCTTACAATAGAACCAAATGATTAGGTTTGAAAAAATTGTGCAAAACATCTAAGAAGGCAAAGAAGGGAAGAAAACTCACTCGAATGCAAGAAGAGTTCATATCCCTTAGAATGTACTGGCTGGGGATTGACGCATAGTCGTCCAAGTCAGTAGGCATTTCGAACCCCTCAACCGCAAAAGCAACTTTTTTAGCGACTATCCTCTCCTTCTTCGAGGTAAATGATATGTTCTTTCACATAAAAAATATTAAAAAAGTTATCAATCCGAGATCGCAACTCTTCGGTAGCGCGACTCGAGGGATCGAGGAGGAGGCTAAGCTGCCCTATCCCTTCCTCGTCGCCTGTCGATGTCCCCGAAGGCCCCGGCTCCTCTACCCTCATCGAGGGAGCCCCTTCTCCACCTGGTGAGCCTCTTCTTTCTTCTTTCTCTTCTACCCGACAGGAAGGGGATCCTGTCGAAGGCGGAACAACACTCGCCACGAGAGCGGCTGCCCTTCAGGATAATGTACATCGGTAGCCATGGGATAAAGAAATTTAGTTACCCAGAAATCATCATCAGTTGGCTTAGATAAATGACCAAGCTCCTGCTCTGCTCGAGCTATTACATCTCCAGCTTCATTACCAGATGTCGGCCCCCCAAGTTCCAGTGCCAGAATAGGGGCTAGGACCGGCCCCTCTGCAACGTCCCCCTTGACGGGCTCAGAAGTTGGGACTCAATTAATTCTTGTGGATGGCTCGACAGAACCTGTTGTAGCCTAGAGGAAGAGGAAGAAGATGGCCTCCGCTCAAGCTTGGCCCTCTTCCCTCTTGCGGAAGTCGATGAGATAGTACGGTGACACTTCGTACTCTTCTTTCTGCTCGAATCGCTATAATCAATTGCGAGCACTCCTCTCATTTGAGCCCCAAACTCAGACCTGATCCTTGCAACATACAAATCATTGGACGGTCAGTTACATCCGTGCAAAGACATCGAACTTGAAGAAAGTGACGTAGCACTTACTTAAGGGGTCGACTCTGCTCAACCTGGCATTGTAAAGTGCCTCTTCAGTCAAGAGAGCATCGATTGGAACCACTTTGCTGCCATAGAGAATGTCGAAGTCCTCCTTCTCCACCTTTGACAGTATCGGACACTGGTTTTGCTCCGTGGGGAGAGGCCTCCATTGGCAAGGAAAGTCGAATATAGCATCTCATTCGATAATGAAAAATTGCGACTTCCATCCTTTGATAGAAGTCGAAACCTTAGAAAACCTCTTAAAATTCTTCCGTGGCCCTATATAGTGCCAGGATGAATCCTTGGAGGACGTAAGACTGTGGCAGGCTTGGAACAAGGAATCGTCACTCTTATCCCCGTAAATGTGCACAGAGAGATGAACCCGATGATATAACACCAGCTATTCGGTGTAATCATCATTGGATAGATGTCATAATGCTTCATTATGCCATTCATCAATGGATTAAGGGGAAAGCGGAGACCCACCTTGAAGCTTTCCTCATAGAAAATGACCACCGACTCTAATTGACCAGGCACCCTCTATTCAGGTCCAGGGACCCGCATTCGAATATCACTTGTGAACCAGTAATCCCGACGAATCCTCTCTAGATCTGTGGGGGTCATCATCGAGGCCAAGCCAATGGGACGCTCCTTATCTCCAAGATAAATGAAAGAAACACCAGCCATGTCCGGTCCTGGGTGGAAGGTATTTTGTGTGTTGAGGAGGAAGAAGATAGAGAGAAGGCACAGCGGAAGATAACGCTGCTCAACTCTATTTAAACCGAAACGGCGAGACGAGAATCCCTATACATTGCCAGACCTTGGGCCTACCATGCACCATTCCATCCATGGCCGACAGCGAAAGGTGAGAGGTTTTTTCCTTGTGCGATGAGAAGAAATGATGAAGCAATAGCCTAACATTTATGAAAGCCCCATAGCACGTCTCTGCCTGTGTGAATTCACTCAACTGGATAAAGCCACCTGGAACTCTACTCCCTATGCCCGAGCCTACGCTTCAGACTAGGGACTGGGGGGCATATGATGAGGGGCAAAATTGTTATTGCATTAATATCTGTGCACATGCCAAAAAGGTTAGGATCGTTTTTGATTTTTGCCTGCCAGACGCTGTTCAGAAAAAGACAAAAATCTTTCCAATCTCATGTGGCTGATCAAGCTACGTTAGGGCTAACATAATGAGTAACTGATAGAGCTTCCCTTGGCCTCGAACCCCAGAGCTCCCCTCGGCCTCGGACTCCAGAGTCCCCCTCGGCCTCGGACTTCAGAGCTCCCCTGGCCTCGAACTTCGGAGTTTCCCTTGGCCTTGGACTCCAGAGTCTCCCTCGGCCTCAGGTTCCATATTTCACTCAGCCTGGCCTCAGGCTCTAGAGTCTCCCTCGACCTCAGGTTCCAGATTTCATTCGGCCTCAGCCTTGGGCTCTAGAGTTCCCCTTGACCTCAGATCTACCATACGCTATGTTCAAAAAAAACCAACCCCTCCGTCTCATCAAGATCGAACCATCCTCATGCCTTGGCAGACCCAGAGTAGCCAAAAGCCAAATATGACCTCCGGCCACGTCAGCCCTCGTCGTCTCAAAAAGGAAATCGAGCCGGGCATAGCCTATTGACTATAAATAGCCAGATAATAGAATGACCAAATCTCAAGGCTCCGAATCAGCCTCTTCAGCCATCGATCCCCTTAATGAACAAGATTCGAATCTCGCCGGCCTCGTAACAAACTTAATTCAAATCAGGTCCCCATGATTCCGGTTCCCTGTCTCCCAAGACACATTCGAAGAGTCAGGTGAACAAATCATCAACACTCAGACAGTCTATAAATACCATTCTCAAAATCCTTTCAGGTACGCTCACTGTTTCACTGAGAAAAACTCCATTAAAGCTCAAGCGGAACTCTAAGTTCCTAAGAGGCCATCCTTGAGGGACTCTTCTATAGGAGCATTCTCCTCATATCTGATTATTGTGGATCTTCACTAACTTGAGCATCGGAGGGTTTTCCGCAGGGTATCATCCTCAGTGTTCTCCGTGTGAGGACTGTCTTACAGATCTGTCTGAACGAGAGATCGGTGTTCAGATCCGGAGTCAAACTGCATCTGAGTCAAAAAATGAATTTTCATGACAATAATTCTAATATAAAGCATCGATTTCTTGTAACACATGAAAAATGATGACGCCAAGTCACCTTCTTCAAGCGTCGGGGAAGACGGACGTCCTTCTCTCTGGATTCCTGCAAGAAAAGTCCCTGGAGACCGGATGCTCCGATGGGGACCCTCCGACGCTCAAGTTAGTTACTTGGGATCAGACGAGAAGTGCTCAGCAGAAGGGAGATGAAAAGTTAGGGTTTTAGCTAGTAGGAAGAAAACTAGAAGACCAGAGTTCAAGGATCCTACTCACAATGGGCGCATGCTTTTATACCTATTCGAATGTCCCATCTTTTCGTTCTGAAAGATTGCTATTGTACCATCACTGTGCGGGCCGGAGGCGCCCTGCGTTACCTGTCAATATGGCTTTCAGGTGTCTGGCAGCCACAGTTGCATTCGGTGCACGCCGTTGCTTGATGTGACCGTACACAGTTGCAAGTGGTAGCGAATCGTACTCCGTAACGGGGCATGATCATGCACAGTGACACATGCAATGCACCATACGCCGTTATGAGGTATGGCCGCAAGCAGCCACGGGCGCACGGCGGGCCACGTGGGTGCGCTAGGTGGCCCGAAGTTATCGTTTGGTTCAAAGGCCGGTTCACGTACTGAACGTTGCCCCCGCACTCTGAGACCGGTGGGAGTCTCGTGGGTGAGATGATGTTTGTTCATCCCGAGACCAGAGGGGGGTCTCGGGGTTGAGATGCAGTGGCCTCACCCTGAGACCGGAGGGGGTCTCAAGGTTGAGATGCAGTGACCTCACCCCGAGACTGGAAGAAGTCTCGGCGGTGAGATGATGCTTGTGCACCCCGAGACCGGAGGGGGGTCTCGGGGTTGAGATACAGTGACCTCACCCCGAGACCGGAGGGGGTCTCGGGGGTGAGATGATGCTTGTGCACCCCGAGACCAGAGGGGGGTCTCGAGGTTGAGATGCAGTGACCTCACCGAGATCGAAGGGGGTCTCGGGGGTGAGATGATGCTTGTGCACCCCAAGACTGGAGGGAGGTCTCGAGGTTGAGATGCAGTGACCTCACTCCGAGACCGGAGGGGGTCTTGGGGGTGAGATGGTACTTGTGCACCCCGAGACTGGAGGGGGATCTCGAGGTTGAGATGCAGTGACCTTACTTCAGACCGGAGGGGGTCTCGGGGGTGAGATGATGCTTGTGCACCCCGAGACTGGAGGGGGGTCTCGAGGTTGAGATGCAGTGATCTCACCCCGAGATCGAAGGGGGTCTCGGGGGTGAGATGATGCTTGTGCACCCCGAGATCGGAGGGGGTCTCGAGGTTGAGATGCATTGATCTCACCCCAAGACCGAAGGGGATCTCGGGGGTGAGATGATGCTTGTGCACCCCGAGACCGGAGGGGGTCTCGAGGTTGAGATGCAGTGACCTCACCCCGAGACCAGAGGGGGTCTCGGGGGTGAGATGATGCTTGTGCACCCCGAGATCGGAGGGGGTCTCGGGGTGAGATGATGTTTGTGCACCCCGAAACTGGAGGGGGTCTCGAGGTTGAGATGCAGTGATCTCACCTCGAGACCGGAGGGGATCTCGGGGTGAGATGATGCTTGTGCACCCTGAGACCGAAGGGGGTCTCGAGGTTGAGATGCAGTGACCTCACCCCGAGACTGGAGGGGGTCTTGGGGGTGAGATGATGCTTGTGCACCCCGAGACCGAAGGGGGGTCTCGGGGTTGAGGTGTTCGGGGTCTTACCAGATGTTCGGCAAAGCTAGGGGTTGAATGACTCCGTGGAGACGGAGTCCTCCAGGCGGACACTTGGCGGAACAAACACTGATGTCGGATAAGGAGAAGGTTTCGGGGTTAGGAAAAGACCTTCGTTAGCTGCTGTTACCATTTATTCTAATGGTGCTGGATCAGTCATATCAAAAAATGATATAAAGCAAGAGATGTTAAGCCCTACAAATTCAAATTTACAGTACCTGACTCCCATTCTCGATACCTGATCCCCTTCAGTCGGTAGCGAGAATAAGCCAGATCATTTTCTTTACTCATCGGCCAGATAAAATGACCGCACGATGGCATCCATGTTGTGGTGATTGCGGAAAATCACGAGGTATACGAAAAAGAACATTTTGGAGCCATTGGTGAGGAGGGTGAAAGCAGCCTTAAATCTGTTGCCAGTGAAAAAGGAAGCGGACGAGGTTGACAATTGTTGGGGGGTAAAATCATCGTTGCATCAATATTCGTGTGAGGAGGCTATGACTGACCCCATCCCTTCGCCCGCCATGGTGTCCCCGAGCTTCCCGTAGCTCGTGTCCCCGAGCCTTCCGTAGCTTGGCTCCCCCGAGCTTCCATAGTTCGGCTTTCTCCGGGCTTCCATAGTTCGGCTTTCTCCGGGCTTCCATAGATCGTCCCCCGAGCTTCCCGTAGCTCGTCTCTCTGAGCTCCCATAGCTCGTCTCCCCCGAGCTTCCCATAGCTCGTCTCTCTGAGCTCCCAAAGCTCGTCTCCTCCCGAGTTTCCTATAGCTCGGTCCTCCCGAGCTTCCTATAGCTCGCCTCTCCCGGGCTTCCTATAGCTCGGTCCTCCCGAGCTTCCTATAGCTCGCCTCTCCCGAGCTTCCTATAGCTCGGTCCTCCCAAGCTTCCTGTAGCTCGGCTCCCCCGAGCTTCCATAGCTCGGCTTCACTGAGCGATCCACGATCCAATACTCACCTCCGCGGAACCTGACGCGGGAGAGCCTAGGCCTATCGTAACAACATCCCAGGAAAGGAATCATGTTGAGAAGTGGTCTAGAACCTAACACGGCTACCTGGGACCTACGCACCTACCAGATCTCAAACCATCAAGGAGCTCTCCTAGCCGTCGATCCCCTAACAAACAAGATATGGATCCCAACGGCCCCACAACGGCCCGATTCGATCCATCTCCGTATCCTAACAACCTCCGAACCTTCCGGAAGGCGCTCAAGATCCAGGTGACAACCTATAAATATGACACTCCCAGATTCCCTCAGGTATGCGCTCACCCTTACTCTCACTCTTCCGCTCTTGCCAGCTGCTCGTCGGTGCTCTCCCCTCTAGAGCCCGATCGGTCGCCTCTGGAGAGACTCCCCGGAGAGATCCACCTTCTTATTTTCTGATTGGTCGCCGATTTCCTCCCACTGACTTGAGCGTCGAAGGGTCTTCCGCAGAGGGCCACCCCCAACGCCTCTCGTGCGAGGACTTGTGTGCAGGTCCGCCCCAGGAGATCGACTGCGCCCGAGTCGAAGGACGGATTCCGGCGGCAACAGATTGGCGCTAGAGGAAGGGCCTCAAATCCGTTAAAACTTGAAGAAAGAAAATAAGGATCTCGATCTGGAGTAGAACCTCTCTAATGGCCAATCGAAGAAGAGCAACCTCTGAAGCCCAAGATTAGGCCGCTTCCCAGAGGCCTGATCCGGTGAGCGGTGTAGCACCGCAGCCTCCACCAATCGAAACCTCGTCACCGCCTGCCATCCCGGTGACCCAGGACCAGTTCACCTCGCTGGTCCAGCAAGTCCAGACCCTGACTCACCTGGTCCAGGAGCGCCTCATGGCTCCTCCCGCTCCACACCTTCATAAGGAGGCCGTGATTCCTTCTTCGCCGGCGACTTCCTCCTCCAGTCCGCGTAAAGCCGCGGACCCCCCACATCGACCCAGAGGGGACAAACAAGTCCCGCGAGGCGGTTACGACAGGGATCCTCCCAGATCTCGGCGAGCCCGGTCCCTCTCCCCAGTGACCTCCCACCATGATTCGACGCCATCCCTGAGATCCTCTCGCCCAGCTCCTCCTCTGACCGCTGAAGAGGAGATCCGTCGGCAGATCCAGGAGATGCGTCAGGAGCTGGACGCTACCAAGCAGGCCCATCTGCCTCAGCCCAAAGCGGAGCAGGGCATCCCTTTCTCCAAAGGGATTATGGAGGAAGTGATTCCCTCCCATGTTAAGCTACCAGCCGTCGAACCCTACCACGGCTCTTCTGATTCAGACGATCATCTTAGCAGCTTCCGATCAATAATGATGTTCCACGGAGCATCCGACGTGATCCTCTACCGCACTTTCCCCTCCACCCTCAGAGGATCTGCCCGAACCTGGTTCATTGCCTTGAAGCCAGGTTCCATCGATTCATTTGACGAGCTGAGCCATCTTTTTATTGGCCAGTTCGTCAGCAGCCGCCACCACCGACGAAGATCAGACTCCCTCTCCGAAGTCAAGCAGAGAGAGGGGGAGTCCTTGAGAAATTATCTTGGCCATTTTAATAAGACCATATTAGAGGTGGACCACCTTAATCATGAGGTGGCTATGTCCGCCTTGACAGGGGAGTCTCAAAGGAAAGTGACTTCTACCTGGCTATGGAAGTCAGCTACCCCCCTAGCCTCTCTGATATGATGGCCCTAGCAGACAAATACGCTAGGGTCGAAGAATCGTGGAGAGTTACCCGCGCTGAGCTGGCAAAGAAGAAGGAGCCCAAAGGTCCCGACAGGCACCGTTCCGCCCGTCGGCCAAGTCCACCTCGCCGCCAAAGAGTTCCCCCGCTGCCGCCAAGGAATTGCTCCCGGAGCCCTCCCAGGCGATTCGATCGCTACACTCCGCTAACCGTGCCCCGGGCACAGATTCTCATGGAAATAGAGCGCCAGCTCCCCCAGCCAGCTCCTCTCCGAGGGAACCCGATCCGAAGAGACCCCACCAAGTACTGTCGCTACCACCGGGAGCACGACCACGATACTGAAGAATGCTGGCAGCTGAAAAATAAAATTGAGAGGCTGATCCAGCGGGGACGACTGAATCAGTTTAGGAGGGCACCCGAGCCAGGACAAGGAGGTGACCGCCAGCCCGAACCTCAACAACCTCCTCCTCCACCAAATTCGCCCATGATCGGCCGCATCAACATGATCGAAGAGGCCGGCGGGTCGAGCCCCAGGGATAATGGTGAAGGATCAGCGCCAAAGAGGGCACGGACGGGCAAACTCTCCTTCTCCGATAATGATCTCCAAGGAATACAGTTCCCCCATGATGATGCATTAGTTGTATCCCTTAATTTGAATAACTATGATGTAAGCCGGATCCTTATTGATAGTGGAAGTTTGGTGAATGTTCTGTACCTCGATGTGTTTGCCAGGATGAAACTACTCATGGAAAACCTTCAAGCCGTGGATTCTACCCTAATGGGATTCACATGCGACGTCATCGTCCCGGAAGGGGTCGTCACCCTAACGGTCCGCGCGGGAGCCTGGCCCCTTGTGGCCACTATCCACACGGACTTCCTATTGACCAACCTCAGGTCCCCATACAACGCAATATTCGGCAGGCCCGACCTAATGTCCCTCAAGGCAGTTGTCTCCATCCCGCACTTATCCATGAAATTTCCCACCGAGCAGGGAGTTGGAGTTGTTCGAGGAAGTCAAGCCATGGCTCGGCAATGCTTCGTTACAAGCCTTCAGTCTAGAATGCCGGAGGTTGATGGGCTAGACGCTCGGGAGGACTTCGCCGAACAGCGAGGAGAACCAGCAGAGGAACTGGAGGAGGTGCCATTGGATGAGGCTCGTCCCAACCGAACCATAAAAATCAGATCGCTGCTCAAGGGCGAACCTCGGCACAGATTGATCAGGTTTCTCCGAAGCAACGCTGATATCTTCGCCTAGTCCACCCCGAGGTTCTTATCCATCGTCTCAATGTGGACGAGATGCACAGGCTCATCAAGCAGAAGAAGAGGAGCTTTGCCCCGGAACGACAAAAGGCCATTGAAGAAGAAGTAGACAAACTCATCAAGGCAAATTTCGTCCGGAAGGTAAATTATCCAAGCTGGCTATCAAACGTCGTCATGGTGAAGAAGTCGAACGGCAAGTGGAGGATTTGCATCGACTTCACCGACCTCAACAAAGCCTGCCCGAAGGACAGCTTCCCTCTTCCCCGAATCGACCAGCTCGTGGATGCCACTTCAGGTCACCAAATGCTGTCATTCATGGATGCTTATTTAGGCTACAATCAGATCCGGATGGCCCCTGAGGATGAAGAAAAGACGCCTTCATAACCGACCGAGGTACTTACTGTTACCGCGTCATGCCCTTTGGTCTTAAAAATGCAGGTGCAACCTACCAAAGGCTGATTAACAAAGTATTCAAGGAGCAAATCGGTCAGAATATGGAGGTGTACGTGGACGACATGCTGGTCAAGAGCAAAGAAGCATCACGGCATGTCGAGGACCTCTCAGAGAGCTTTGCAACACTGCGCAAGTATGAGATGAGGCTTAATCCGACCAAATGCGCTTTCGGCGTTAACTCCGGGAGGTTTCTTGGCTTCATGGTCTCCCAACGAGGTATCGAAGCTAACCCCCAGAAGATTCAAGCTCTCCAACAAATGGCACCCCCAGCATCTATTAAAGAGGTCCAGTGCCTAACCGGGAGGATAGCGGCTCTTAACCGCTTTATGGCGCGGTCGGCCAAGAGATGCCTCCCCTTCCTCAAAACCCTCCGGTCGGCTAAGAACTTCCAGTGGACTCCTGAATGTCAAAAATCATTTCAAGATCTTAAGAAATACCTCGGCTCGCCCCCACTCCTCAGCAGTCTGGCCCCGGGCGAGACCCTGTTCTTGTACCTGGCCGTTTCAGAAGGTGTAATCTGTTCGGTGTTGGTCAGGGAAGAGGGTAAGGTCCAGAAGCCGATTTGCTATGTCAGCAGGCTACTCCGCGATGCGGAGACAAGATATAGCAGAATTGAGAAGATGGTGTTGGCCTTAATCACCTCAGTTCGGAAGCTGTGACCATACTTCCAAGCACATTCTGTGACGGTCCTGACCGACCAACCCATCAAGGCGGTAGTCCACCACCCGAGACATCAGGAAGAATGACCAAATGGGCCGTCGAGTTGAGCGAGCATGACATACACTTTCAACCTTGCTCAGCCATCAAAGCTCAGGTGCTAGCAGACTTCCTCCTTGAGTGTACCATCCCGGAGGACGGTTCTACCCCAGACTCCCCCGAAAAACCAAAATCTAGAGCACGGTGGCTCCTCCATGTCAACGGGTCATCTAATGCCCATCACTCCGGTGCAGGCCTGGTTCTCACCAGTCCAGAGGGGGTAACCTTTGAATATGGCGTCTGGTTCTCTTTTCCGGCCTCCAACAACGAAGCCGAGTATGAAGCCCTGCTAGCCGGTCTCCGAATCGCCCGCAATCTGAAGGTGGAGAAGCTTAATGCCTTCACCGACTCTCAGCTAGTGGCCGGCCATGTACGAGGAGAGTTTGAAGCTCGGGAGCCGAACATGGTTCGATATCTTCAAGAGGTGCGGGGCCTGCTTCCCCATTTTTCCGAATTTGAGATCACTCAGATTCCCAGATCTGAGAATGCCCGCGCCGACCTACTCTCCCGATTGGCGACCGCAGAATCAATGGACGCCGAACAAAAGTTCCACCTGGAGACCCTGGAAAAGCCCAGCATCGCGGAAGCCGACCGAATAATGCAAGTTGAAGCCGAACCATCATGGTTCGATCCCATTCTGAAATATCTTAAAGAAGGGTCGCTTCCGCCCACCGGAGTGAGGCTAGAAAGCTGAAGCTACAGGCCACCAACTACGTGCTGTTCGACGACCAACTTTACAAACGGTCCTTCTCCATGCCACTGCTCAGATGCCTTCGCCCGTCCGAAGCAGATTATGCTCTTGCGGCAACCATCTGGGAAGCCGGTCCCTATGCCACAAGGTGTTGCGACAAGGCTACTACTGGCCAACGATGCAGAAGGATGCAGACGATCTGGTCCGAGCCTGCGACCCATGCCAGAGGCACTCAACCATTCAAAGACTCCCCTCTGCCGACCTGGTTCCTATATCCTCCGCTTGGCCCTTCGCCAAATGGGGGATGGACATCCTCGGCCCATTCCCGCTTGCCATGGGGCAGCGGAAATTTCTATTTGTCGCCATCGACTAATTCACTAAATGGGTCGAGGCGGAGGCGGTTGCACAAATGACCGAGGCATGGGCCCGAGATTTTGTATGGAGGTCCATCATCTGCCGATTCGGCCTCCCACATACTATAATCACCGATAACGGCAAGCAATTCGACAACCATAAGTTCCGCCAGTTCTGCGAAGAACACGGAATCCGTCACCACCTCACCTCGGTCGGGCATCCACAAGCCAACGGAGCGGTCGAAGTGACCAACAGGACCCTCCTTCAGGGATCAAAGCTCGCCTTTCCAGAGCCCAAGGTAGGTGGGCGGATGAGCTGCATCATGTCCTGTGGGCCTACCGCACCACCCCGAGAATCCGATAGGTGAAACCCCATTCCGGATGGCCTTCGGCACGGAGGCCATTATCCCTGTAGAGATAGGCCTCCCTTCATTGCGAGTATAAAGCTACTCAGAGGAAGCTAGCGACGAACAGCTCCGCACCAACCTCGACCTGATAGAGGAGATTAGAGAGAAGGCCCGGATCAGAGTGGCTGCTTATCAACAAAGGATGGCCCGCTACCACACCTCCAGAGTCAAAGGGAAAGCCTTCCTGCCTGGCGACCTTGTTCTCTGGAAAGCCTCTGTTTCCAAACCACTGGAACAAGGAAAGCTAGCACCAAACTGGGAAGGCCCATACCAAGTAGCGGAGATCATTGGACCGGGAACCTACAAGCTGTAAGATCTAAACGGAAAGTCTATCCCCCGGATGTGGAACTCGGACAATCTCCATAAGTATTATCAATAGGGTATGTCCTCTATAAGTCCATTTTTATATACCTCATTATACCTTCCTGTCGGCACGTGTTTTCGTAATTTGCAACGTGAATCATCATGCATTACATTGCCAAAGATTACGAAAAGAAACAGGTGCTGCTCACCAATCCTCGGCATGACCGAGCTACCTATCTGAACAGAAAATCTTCGAACCTCGGCTGGGCCGAGCAACAAATTCTCCGAACCTTAGCAGGGCCAAATAAAAAATCTCCGAACCTCGGCTGGGCCGAGCAACAAATTCTCCGAACCTTGGCAGGGCCAAGTAAAAAAATCTCCAAACCTCGGCTGGGCCGAGCAATAAATTCTCCGAACCTTGGTAGGGCCAAGTAAAAAAACTCTGAACCTCGGCTGGGCCGAGCAACAAATTTTCCGAACCTTGGCAGGGCCAAGTAAAAAATCTCCAAACCTCGGCTGGGCCGAGCAACAAATTCTCGAACCTTGGCATGGCCAAGTAAAAAAATCTCCGAACCTCGGCTGGGCCAAGCAACAAATTTTCCGAACCTTGGCAGGGCCAAGTAAAAAATCTCCGAACCTTGGCAGGGCCAAGTAAAAAATCTCCGAACCTCGGCTGGACCGAGCAACAAATTCTCCGAACCTTGGCAGGGTCAAGTAAAAAATCTCCGAACCTCGGCTGGGCCGAGCAACAAATTCTTCGAACCTTGGCAGGGCCAAGTAAAAAATCTCCGAACCTCGGCTGGGCCGAGCAACAAATTCTCCGAACCTTGGCAGGGCCAAGTAAAAAATCTCCGAACCTTGGCTGGGCTGAGCAACAAATTCTCCGAACCTTGGCAGGGCCAAGTAAAAAATCTCCGAACCTTGGCAGGGCCAAGTAAAAAATCTCCGAACCTCGGCTGGGCCGAGCAACAAATTCTCCGAACCTTGGCAGGGCTAAGTAAAAAATCTCCGAACCTCGGCTGGGCCGAGCAACAAATTCTCCAAACCTTGGCATGGCCAAGTAAAAAATCTCCGAACCTCGGCTGGGCCGAGCAACAAATTCTTCGAACCTTGGCAGGGCCAAGTAAAAAATCTCCAAACCTCGGCTGGGCCGAGCAACAAATTCTCCGAACCTTGGCAGGGCCAAGTAAAAAATCTCCGAACCTTGGCAGGGCCAAGTAAAAAATCTCTGAACCTCGGCTGGGCCGAGCAACAAATTCTCCGAACCTTGGCAGGGCCAAGTAAAAATCTCCGAACCTCGGCTGGGCCAAGCAACAAATTCTCCAAACCTTGGTAGGGCCAAGTAAAAAATCTCCGAACCTTGGCAGGGCCAAGTAAAAAATCTCCGAACCTTGACTGGGCCGAGCAACAAATTCTCCGAACCTTGGCAGGGCCAAGTAAAAAATCTCCGAACCTCGGCTGGGTCGAGCAACAAATTCTTCGAACCTTGGCAGGGCCAAGTAAAAAATCTCCGAACCTCGGCTGGGCCGAGCAACAAATTCTTCGAACCTTGGTAGGGCCAAGTAAAAAAATCTCTGAACCTCGGCTGGGCCGAGCAACAAATTCTCCGAACCTTGGCAGGGCCAAGTAAAAAAAAAATCTCCGAACTTCGGCTGGGCCGAGCAATAATTTCTTCGAACCTTGGCAGGGCCAAGTAAAAAATCTCCGAACCTCGGCTGGGCCGAGCAACAAAACCTCGGCACGCCCGAGCAACAAGATCCCCGAGCCTAGACAGGGCTGCGATCTTTAAAGCCCCAGCCAAGACCGGAGCGTGTAAACTTTGGCTAAAGCCAAAGGCTACATTCTGCCACTGGAAACCTTGGCCAAAGCCGGGGAGCGACCTTAATTATCGAATTCCTCGGGCCAACCGAGTGATATTCCCGTGCCCTGATCGCGCCCGACGACCGAATCGTCAGCCAAATAAGCAAAACTCTCATGCCTTAGACGCACCCCAGGGCGTCGTTTGAAGCAGGGTAACTTCTCGAATACCCTAAAAATGAAAACGAAGGCAAAAACCCCCTGATACTCCGGAAGAGGTAAAGGGACTCCTTCTAAAGGATCGCCTAGGTCCGCCACTAGTCCGGGCAAAGACCAGTGTTTCCCCCCCAGGAACACTTATTTCGGATTCGGGCAGCTCATATGCCCCGGCCGACCTAAGCGATATGCATAACTCAGCTTAAGTTCGGGTAGCTCATAAGCCCCGACCGACCTAAGTGTCCCCCTGAGCTACGTACGGATTCGAGTGGCTCGCGCGCCCTAACTAGGCCTGATCGTGGTCGCACAAGACCTAGCACGGACTTGGGCAATCAGAAAGCCCTAACCAACGTTCGCAAATGTTCTGGGAACCGCGGAATACATAGTTTGATAAAACTTTATATTTATTAATTCAAAGAGGGGAGAAGACAAAGGTGGCAAAAGAAAAGAAAAAGAAAAAGAAGAAGAAGCCCTTGCTAGAGCTCACTATCACTCCCGGAGGCCAACAAGTCCTCCAGGCGTTGGGAGAGCTCGGCGACTTGCTGGCGGAGTGACATTATTTCCTCCTTCTGCCGGTTCGCCACCCGGCGCAGGGCCTCCATCTCCCTCGTAGTAACATGACATAATCTTCAACAACCCTCTCGAGCCGCTGGTGGCTCGCGAGGGTCGACGCCAGGCCCAGCCCGTCGACTGTAATGGTGGGACAGCCCCCCACCGGATGTAGCAGGCCATTAATCACCGACCTTAGCTCGTCAGATGGTCGCTCTCCTCCTTGAGAAGCCATGATGAAAACTATTTTGAGACTGAATCAAGGGGTGGCGAAAACCAGCACGCCCCCGTTCGTATTTATACTTGTCAGGCGAGTATTTCGACCAGTCGGGCCGTAACCACCGACCTATGAGAACTCGCCACGTATCATCGCTTTAATTAGCGCCTGCAGAATCTGAAAGGCCATGCCCCATCCCGAGTGAAATCGGTAATGCGGATGGACTGTTTGGGAACCCCCTGAATAGAGTATCTCCCGATCTACCGGCCCCCCGTAATAAATGCTCCCAACACTTCCCCAAGCTCTTTTAAGCTGGCCGCCTTTCGGGAAATGCAAAAAGGAAAGAATTTCAGCGCCTGGCAGTAATTCATCCCCTCGGGAGGGGTAAAGTCATAAATGGAGGGCGTGACCATGTACTGTCCGTTCCACCCTGACGCCCCTCACCAAACACCGCAGGGACCTAACATTACGACTCATAGTGGCGACTAAGTCACTTCTCCGAGCCCCGAATCTCAAACCTCGGCTGGACCGAGCAATAAATTCTCCGAACCTTAGTAGGGCTGAGCAACAAATTCTCTGAACCTTGGCAGGGCCAAGTAAAACATCTTCGAACCTCGGCTGGGCCGAGCAATAAATTCTTCGAACCTCGGCTGGGCCGAACAACAGATTCTCCGAACCTTGGCAGGGCCAAGTAACAAATCCTCGAACCTCGGCTAGCCCGAGCGATAAATTCTCCAAACCTCGGCAAGGCCGAGCCATAAACATTCGGGTTCCAATGGGGACGAGGCATAAATCTCCGAGCTTCGGACCAAGATAAGGAGTGTATTCTGCCACCGAACAATCTCTAAACCTCCGTCCGGACCAGGGCAGTTTGCAAGCCCCGACTAGTTCGGATAGCGCGGGATCCTCGCCTAAAAATGAACGGCACGTACCCCATGGCCAGCAACAACAACTTGGCACAGGAGAAATAGAGATTGAGAAACAGAACAAAACTTTCTTTATTTCATTGCCATCAAAACCAGTTACAAATGCCTGAGAGGCGTTACAAGAGCACTGAAATGCATAAAATAAAGACAAGCACAAGACTTGGGCAACTGCTCCAAAGCAGACCTGGGCAATTGTGATGATCTGGCATCCCGACTGATGAGCCGGATAAACCGCAAATAGTCAGCTCGCGCTGATAATGGGTGGGCGACATGGATCAACCGTTGCGGTCAGCTTTGGTTAATAATGATATCTCGGTGACCCAACCGAGATATCAGGGTGATTGGAAAGGGTGGACGGAATGTCACCTCTAACCACCCAACCGAGAGGCCCCCCGGCGAGTAGGTAGGAAGCCCGCGGACCCTAGCGCTGGAACGCTCTCCCAAACCGAGTGTGTACCGCCCCAACTTGCCCAAACTCAAAGGCAAGGTACCTGCGGGCGGCACGCTGTCGCCCCCTCCCCACGTGGCGAAAGATTCCCCAGGTGGGCGAGCCCAGGAATCCAAATCGGGGGAGGAGGAGAAGTTCAAACGAGTCATGGGGAGCCCGCATACACTTCCTACCGTAAGTTTCCAAGGGGGAACCACAAAGGTCACACTGGAAGCACATATGTGCGCTCTCCGTGTGATCTCTGCGCCCCTCCTGTGCGCTCTCCATATGATCTTCGGGGCTCATCCCCTAAGGGCAAGCCATTCTTCAGCAACTCCTTCATCGCCCCAGCTGTCCGGAGGTGAAGGGCTTATGAAAGGAAAGCTCAACCCTCCCACTTGCAACAGCGGAGAAATGAGCATGGTGGAAACTCCAATGGGAAAGAAACTTTGGGGATGACCTAACACGACCCCTCTTCCCCCTTTTTATAGGCAAAAATGAACCAGGAACAACTACCAAGGCCAGAAGCCCCGAGATTTGAAACACCTGGGCCATGCCTCCACGTGGCCTCCCAGGATGAAAGCAGCGCCTCGCTGCGCGCCGAGCCCATCGCCTGAACCATGACGCATGCAAAGATTTCCTTTTGATCCCGAATCATGGTTATTAAACACAGAGAATCATCCATTGATCTTACAGAAACTGACAAGGTTCAGGAGATCATCCTACGAAAATAACGTCCTCCAATGGCAGACGGATGCGTGCGCCGTATGCTAAAACGGCCTGCATGAAAAAAGACCAATGCCATAAAAGCCTTTCGGAAAGCACCGGAGCATCTTTTTGCTCCCCACAGAGCCATATCACCAACTCCGTGAAATGAAAACCGACCTACCTGCGGAATGGCAGAGCGCAGGCAGGGTAGCAAAAAGCACAAAACCGATTGTTCGTCGATGGCTTCCCGAGGAAGTTAATCGCTCGAAGAACTTATGCAACAAAATTGAACATCTCAAAACAAAAATGAATGCGAAGGCTACGCAAACTATTCTTTCATTCACCAGAAAAGGAAGTGACAAGAGAAACGAAAAATACATCAGCCCTCACAGGGGCTCACCATTGTCTCTCGGAACCGCCGACCATTCTCCCTGGTCCGCCGCAAGGCTACCCGCCTGTTGTTGAAGAGATGCCATGCGCCTCTCTAAGCGATCATTGACCGCACGGAGGTGCATGATCTCCCTGGTGGAGGCGATCACATATTGTTTGGTCGCCTCCTGGAGTCGCTGTCGACTCGCCAACAAAGAGGCCAGGACCTCCCGTCGACAACGGTCTGAGTACGGCTCCTACGAGCCCCCCAGCGAGTGTTGGCATCGTCGGCTGGTGCTCCGGTTGACCTTCCGCCATCCTTGGAAGCCATTCCGTCGGCGCAAGCTCGTATCAAGCTAGCAAAGGTCGTCGAATGAAATGGCCAACGATAACCGGACCCCCCATCGATATTTAAACTGATCCAAGCAAGAAATTTACCTGCTCCAGCCATCGGCCCTCAAGCCACCGACACAAAATCCCGCCGTGTGTCGCCGCTTGGTCAACCACTCTCATTCGTCGGCCCTAGCCGACCCATTTTTCCGTCGGCCCTAGCCGACCTACTTCATTCATCGGCCTTAGCCGACCTACTTCATTCGTCGGCCCTAGCCGACCTACTTTGCCATCGGCCCTAGCCGACCTACCTCACCCATCGGTCCTAGCCGACTTATTTCATCTGTCAGCCCTAGCCGACCTACCCTATCAGTCGGCCTTAACCGACCTACTTCATTCCTTAAGTTTTAATTAATCTATTGCATCGCTCAAACATGAACCGAACCAGGTCGTCCCTCGGTTCACCAGTTAAAGATATCGCTCCGCCTTAGGCCCAGCCAGTGCGTTCCCTTGATCCTGAGATAAAAACGACCAAACAGCGCCAACAAGCCATAAGTTGCTTGCGATTGAGGCAAAATTTGGAACGAAGGACCGCCCAAGAAAAAGCACTCAAATGGAAGCAGAAAGTTCATTCATTAAAAAATGTCAGGCAGAATTACAGCTCGAGAAGCAAAATGTAGAAGTGACTTTTAAAGGTCGGGAACCACGTCCGTTCCAGGAGAACCCCCAATTACATCTGCAGAGGCATGGCTTGATTCGCCCTTCTCAAATGCCTTAGCCTCCTCGACGACAGTCTGCGAATGTCCTCCAGAAGCTGCAGCCTCGCCGGGACCCGGCGCGGCACCAAGGTCGATATCCGAAGCATCGACGTACTCATCCTCCTCTTCACCCCCGAAGTCACCAGCGTCGAGAGCTTCAGCGTCCAGGAAAGAGAGATCCCATTCTGGATGCTCGTTGGATATTTTATCTCTGCATTCTTCCACCCCGAGTTGGAAGGCGTCAGCGCCGATTACGTCCTGCTCGCCCTTGAGCATGGCGAGTTGCATCTCAGCCTCGGCCATTTGACTCCGCAATAGGGCAACTTGTCTCTCAGCTTCCGCGACCTGAGCCTGCAGAACAATGGTTTGCTCCTCGAACTCGCCAGCTCGCACCTCGAGTTCCGAACTCCTGCCTCGGCTAGACGCAAGCTCACCTTGCAAAGCCCGATTGTTCAGCTCTAATTTTGCCATCTGCGAAGCCAGAAACAGTTGACGTCACGAGGAACCCAAAAAGGAAACTAAAAAAGGGGAAATAGGATCGTACCTCCTCCTTTTGTTGGGCCAAGCTTTTAGTCAGCTCCTCGGCCTCACCCCTAGCCCTCACTTTATCGGCCCTAACCAACTCGATCCTTTCTTGGAGAGTGTTAATCCTCGACTGCTTTCTTCGACCTCTCCCCGGGCTTGGGATAGCTCGCCACTCAGCCGGGCTATCATCCCTTCGTGCCATTTAGCGCTGACCCTCAAGTCAGCGACCTCGCCATCACGCCGCTGCAGCTTCTCCTCTACCTCATCTAGCATTCTGGCCAAGCGTTTTCTCTCGTCGGCGGCCTCCTTCCCCAGCCGGCCCAGACTCTCATTGTGTTCTTTCTACAACGCCGCCACTTCCTCGGAATGCTTTGACTTAACTCGAGCCAACTCCAGGCATGCGTCGTCGTTCTTTGCTAGGAGCCCCTGCAACTTCTCCACTTTACGCTTTTGCTTGGACGCTTCGGCTAGGGCGGCCTGATACGACGCCTTCATCCCCGCCAAACTTTTGTTGCTGGTAGCCAGGAGTTCCTCGAACTTCTCGGACGCCTCTACTCGCAATCGGAGTTTGGCGTTGGCTCTCCTGGCCTGAACGCTGGCCCCCATCGCCAAACTCAAACGCCAGCACATCGCCCGAGAAAGCAAAACACTCTACAGGATAAAAAATAAATAAGAATATGCAGTCAAATCAACCGGAAAGTATCCACCACCCAAGAGTGGTGACTCACCCGCGAGGCATAGGCCCGTGTCATCTTCATGAGGGTCGTATTGTCAATGTCGGAAAGAAGATGAACACTTTCGGCCATGCCCTGCTGCCCGAATGTGGCATCAACCAACTCCAATTCCGCAAACTTGTCCACCGAGGGATCTGCACCCGGGTACAAGGCCGACCTCATTAAAGCAGAAAACGCTTCCTCAACGCCCATGTTCGAGCTACTGGGCTGGCCGTCTCCACCCGAGGGGTCAACCCGGACAACCTCTGACTGAGAAGCCTTCAACTTCCTAGCTTCTTCTATCAGGACTCTGGCTTGAGCCTCCTCAGATAATTCGACCAACCCGAGCGCCAACCTCCCCAAAACCCTTCTTGAAGGAGTCTCCATCGCGGGACTCCCGTCTTGCTGCGCTCCCTCTTCCAACCTGTCTCCTTCGGCCACGGTCACCTGCGTCTCCTCTACAGGCTCTGCCGGAACCTCTATCCGGCCTGCTTCTTGAACCACTGCGGGCGACCCAACGTCGCTACCCCCGGACTCTCCCGCAAGGGGCCTAAGAGGGAGCTCGCCCCGAGCCTCACCAACTGCGGCCGCTCTCTCTTCCTCTCCTACTGAGGCCAAGGGTAAACCTGCAGTTGGGCAAAGCCCCCCAGAAACGACGACCTCCGCCGAATCCGTTGCTGGCTCATCTTTCAAAGGGGATGCGGCCGGAGGAGCCAATGGAACCTCATCCGAGCTATCCGATAGTTCCACCACTGGGGGACAAGGGATCCTAGCTGTCCTCCTCAAATCCTTCCTCGCCCCTGGCGCTCCCGCCGTGGTCACTCCGGCATCCGACGAGCATCTTACGGAAATGCGAGCCTTCTTTTCGGGCCCGCTTCCCTACGCACCGCCGCTCTCCCCTGGGCGCTTGCCGCTCTTCCTCTTGGCAAGACTCGACCACGCCGACCTCTTGGCTGTGAGAGCAGAAGGTATACAGTTAAATCCAAACACGTTCGCCTGGATGACAAACAATGGAGAAGACGAAAGGGAGGACTCACCTTGCAGGTCCAGAGGACTAAGCCCGGCCGCGAAAAGGGCAACCTTCGATAGCAAGTCATTGGCCGAGAATACCTGGTCGTTGCAGAGCACATCCAAATCTCTCTCCTCTTGCTCGAACAAAACCAGATGCGTCTCCGTATCCCGGACGAAATTTCCCCATCTCTAAGGGAAGTCGGAACCAATGTTCCCCTCGGCGATGATGAACCGACTCTTCCATCCCTTTATGGAGGATGGCTTGTCCATGATCATGTTAAAGGACCTCCGAGGTCCGATGTATGGCCACTTCGATTTCCTCCCGGGTATTAAATGATAGCAGGCGGAAAAGAGGAAGAGTGGCGACGATCTGAATCTGATGGCACATTGAGATAAATCCGATAATGCTTCGCCAGCTATTTGGGGCCACCATCGCCGGACAGATATTGTAATGAGTCATGATTTCCTTCACCAAGGGGTGGAGAGGAAACTGGAGGCCTGCTTTCAAGCTGTCTTCTTAAACGAAGACCCAATGCTCCAGATCTCGCGAGACCCTGTGTTCAGGTCCCGGCAATCGCAGAACGACATCTGGGGGTATGCCATACCTCTGGCGAATCCTTCCCACATCCTCAGCAACGACCTCTGTAGCTACGTCGTCGGGACTCATCGTCATCCTAGCCAAAAAAAGCATCAGGCGAAATGGCGAACATCGCAGAAGACGAGACTCTCCAGAAAATAGAATGAGAGAATATTGCAAACAGATACAGCGCTGCTATCGCTTTGCTTCCCCCCTAAGGAAGCCATCTTAAGGTGAGGCACTTTGCTCGAGACGTCCGGAACCGCCTCGATAAACGCTGCATTAATCAAGATTTACTACGTCGAGTTTCCCCAACCGTCGCCCCTGGAGGAGCCTTACCCACGAAGACATGATGACCCCGCCGCATTAATTAGGGCATCATTGCGTGGGCTGTCTAAACCAGATCGTCCCATTCAAAGCATGCCACCTGGACTTATACTCCCTATGCCCGAACCTACACTTCGAACTAGGGAGTGGAGGGCATGTGTTGGGGGTAAAATCATCGTTGCATCAATATTCGTGCGATGAGGCTAAGACTGACCCCATCCCTTCGCCCGCCATGGTGTCCCCGAGCTTCCCGTAGCTCGTGTCCCCGAGCCTTCCGTAGCTCGGCTCCCCCGAGCTTCCATAGTTCGGCTTTCTCCGGGCTTCCATAGTTCGTCTTTCTCCGGGCTTCCATAGCTCGTCTCCTTCGAGCTTCCCGTAGCTCGTCTCTCTGAGCTCCCATAGCTCGTCTCCCCCGAGCTTCCCGTAGCTCGTCTCTTTGAGCTCCCATAACTCGTCTCCTCCCGAGTTTCCTATAGCTCGCCTCCCCCGAGCTTCCTATAGCTCGGTCCTCCCGAGCTTCCTATAGCTCGATCCTCCCGAGCTTCCTATAGCTCGCCTCTCCCGAGCTTCCTATAGCTCGGTCCTCCCGAGTTTTCTGTAGCTCGGCTCCCTCGAGCTTCCATAGCTCGGCTTTACTGAGCGATCCACGATCCAATACTCACCTCCGCGGAACCTGACGCGGGAGAGCCTAGGCCTATCGTAACAACATCCCAGGCAAGGAATCATGTTGAGAAGTGGTCTAGAACCTAACACGGCTACCTGGGACCTACGCACCTACCAGATCTCAAACCATCAAGGAGCTCTCCTAGTCGTCGATCCCCTAACAAACAAGATATGGATCCCAACGGCCCCACAACGGCCCGATTCGATCCATCTTCATATCCTAACAACCTCCGAACCTTCCGGAAGACGCTCAAGATCCAGGTGACAACCTATAAATATGACACTCCCAGATTTCCTCAGGTATGCGCTCACCCTCACTCTCACTCACCCGCTCTCGCCAGCTGCTCGTCAGTGCTCTCCCCTCTAGAGCTCCCGATCGGCCGCCTCTGGAGAGACTCCCCGGAGAGATCCACCTCTCCGTTTTCTGATTGATCGCCGATTTTCTCTTACTGACTTGAGCGTCGGAGGGTCTTCCGTGGAGGGCCACCCCCAACGCCTCTCGCGCAAGGATTTATGTGCAGGTCCGCCCCAGGAGATCGACTGCGCCTGAGTCGGAGGACAAATTTCGGCGGCAACAACAATGTTGACGTACGGGCGATGGCTGGCAGAATTCAGAGGCACAAAAAGAGGCGAGGGGCGGTGAGCTCTTTGGTTGCAGTGGAATGGCCAGGGGATATTCGAACGGACAAAGGTCTCATACGTGAAAATAGTGTCAAAAATGTTAATATTTTTGTTTGATCGTTTACAATGGATCAAATTTTTTTTTTATCTAAATAACTTAACAGATTAATTAATAATAATTATTAATAACTAAACACATAAATAATCGAAGATGATATTCTCTGTTTCATTTTCATTAATTTTAATATAATATATTTAAATTATATATATATATATTAAATATTAAAAAATTAAACTAAAAAATATATATATACTAAAAAATTTAATAAAATATGTTTGAATCCTATCTGTTCTCTTTCTTTCATGCAATCACTGAACATCAAAACAAGAACTTTTTATTAATATTTTTTAAGCTTTGAATAAATTATAAATTTAATAAAATAATTATATTTTTTTTATATAAACGGCTACATGTCGTAGCGCAATGGTTAAAACACCTTAATTTCACTAATTTTAGATAGAGTAACTAGAGTAAGGGATCGAATCTATATAAACTTTGATTGATTATTTTAAAATAAATTTATGTAATTAAAAATTTAAATAAATAGATAATTAGTAGTGAAAATAATTAAGATATGATTTATCTTAATTAGAGCGCGGTCCGAAGATTATGATATATAATAGATTAGTTAAAAATTATTTTTATTTGAAGAGCATTCAATAAAAATTAAATATAAATAAATCCTTTATTTGATAACATTAAAAAAATACATCTTAAACTCAGATAAAAAAATTTTTCTTCCATGACATTCATAAGAAGGGAACAGATAAAATATTTGCTGCAATCAACCCGTGGCCATGCAATCTCTGCTGAAATCAACCCGTGACCATGCGATTTCTCCCCTGTTTCTTTCTCCAGGCTCAATCCCCCAACTCCCTAAGCATCCACAAGCACCCACCCTCCTCTGCTTCTTCCTCTACTCCCTTCTCCAGGCCGTCGAGTTGATTCTCCCTCTGCTCAGCCTCTGCTCTCCCTTAAATCAACCCAGAACTCCCAATTTGTTTGCGCGTTTCATGAACACGGAGAGAACGCGGCTTCCCATATGTTTCAGATCCGATTTGGCACCCGAACGTAAAGAGATTTCGGAGAGATCGTGACGAGATTGCGAACGATTCTCTTTCCGATCTAACTTCAAATATCTTCCTTAATTGTTGCCGAAACAGTGGAATCTAAGAAAGGAGAAATCCTGGGTGTTTGCTATCAAAAGCCATCACTGTGGCCGACGGCTTCCTTCTTCAATTCCATGGAATTTGAGGCGGTTTTAGTAATTTTCGGTGTTGAGGAGCTTTTGGTGGCGAGAAGCTTTTTGGCGGTGATATTTTCGATGAAAAAAATGGTCTTCGGCGACCCCTGGGCATCATCAGCGTTCGTCCGTGCGACATGCTCGATTCTGTGAAAAAATACGATAAACTCGGCAGATGGTCTGTCGAGTTTGCTTTGAGATTCGTATAATTAAAGATAAATCCCTGTAATTTAATTCGGAGCTCATTTAAGTCCGATTTGAGTGTTATTTACATCGTTAAACTCCTAAAATTGAACTCTTTAAGTTGATGGACCTTTTCTTAAAAATATTATATAAAGTAATTAAATATAAATAATAAAAATAATTTGATCTATTAATTAATAGGTTTATGATGATTATTTGTACGTTTATCACTCCTCCCAACTTAAATCTTATCCGTCCTTGAGTAAATAAGGAATCTAGAAATATGTACCAAGCTAGTCCATGAATTGATAGTTATCTTACAGTTCTAAAATCAAAAGATTTTTGATTAGATCATAAGGGAGTTGCTTCATCGAATTATAAAGTTTACTCATTTAGTGATAGAGTGCAGTCCATAAGAATTTATAGGAGTCTTCCTTCATCAACTTTTCACTTATCTTTTTAAGTCCTCTAACTTAATTTGGGTTGGATGTAGTGTCTTCTTATAATTTAGTTTATTTATTTATTTACATCTAAAGTTAGTGCAATGTCCTAATCCCTTACTTTCTAATTGACCCTTATAGCGAGCTTTAGGCCAATGGCTCCCAAACCAATTGGTTTTAGGGCATTAGGTGTAAAACACCCCTTGAACTTATTGGCTTAAGTAGAAAAGGCTTCAGGTAGGACTGACTCTACTTTGATTCTTTCACATTCTCACCTTTTTATACGAATAGCATCACTTGCTTAGGTGACGAGGCCTGGTTACTTAGTGAAAGATGTTAAGAACCTAATTTATTAAATTTAAGAGGAATTTTTTTTCTTTTTTTTTTTTTTTTTTTGGAATGACATTTCCACCCATACCTTATTAAGTAGATTGTACTATTAAGATTAGTGGTCAGGAGGATCTGAAATTATTCAAAAAAAAAATTTCTAGGCTAAACTCTACCTTTTATTAGGTTTCTTAATAATTTATTCCTTAGTATCTCTAAAATAATTTAATCGTTAATCGTTCATTAATTAGAATGCTTGATTAAATTTAAATCAAGACAAAATTTGGTACACAAATGCTGATTATAGTTTTACTCGAGGATTTACTTATTCTTCCCCCCATCTTAATTTCCATTGTCCCTAATGGAAGAAAAATTAATTTCAAGGAAAGATACTATCTGGTCAAATACTTGAAGGTTGGAGGCTCCATATACTTCTCTCAATCAACTTCTGTTGCTCTTCTCTAATCATACTAAAAAAATAGAAAAATAAACAGATAAATTAGGTTGTCTCCCAAGAACGCTAAGTATAAAGTCTTCAGCCAAACTATGCTACTCATTATGATAGTATTGGGTTCACAAGATCAATTGATTCAACAACTTCTCCATCATTAATTTCTTCTATATATGGTTTCAAATGTTGGCCATTTACTTTGAATGTATTTCTCTACTCGGGGTCTTTAAGTTCTATGACCCCATGAGAAAATATTTGAGTTACTATAAAAGGTCCATTCCATCATGAACAAAGTTTACTAGGAAAAAAATGTAATCTTAAATTGTAAAGCCATACCTTTTGATTTGGTTCAAAAGTTTTTCTATTAATAAATTTATCATGATATGCTTTGGTTTATTCTTTACAAATTTTTGAACTCTTGTATGCGTCATTTCGTAGCTCTTCTAACTCATTCAATTGAAGTTTTCTAGTGATACCTGCACTCTTCATATCACAATTAAATTGCTTGATGGCTCAAATATACTGTGTTTCAATTCTATATGTAAATGATAGGTCTTTCCAAATACGAGCCGGTAAGAAGACATTCCTATGAAAATTTTAAATGCAGTACGATAAGCCCATAATACATCATCCAAATGTTCTGACCAATCTTTCCTATCGGGTCTCATCATTTTCTCAAGGATATGTTTAGTTTCTCTATTTGATATTTCAACTTGGCCACTAGTTTGGGGATGGTAAGGTGTAGCTACCTTATGAGTAATTTCATATTTTTTCATTAATCCTTCAAAGTGTCTATTCGTGAAATGTGTACTCCCATCACTGATTATAGCCCTTGGGCATCCAAAATGACTAAGGATGTTATGCTGAATAAACTTGATTACAACTTTATGGTTATTGGTTCGAATTACCATGATTTCAATCCATTTTGACACATAATCAACTGTCATTAGAATATATTCAAATCCAAAAGAGGGAGAAAATGGGCCTATGAAATCAATACCCCATACATCAAAAATTTTTACAACCAAGATAGGGTTTAGGAGCATCATATCTTTTCTTGAAATATTTTCTGTTTGTTAACATCGGAGGAAATTACGGTCAAATTCATGTGCATCTTTAAAAAGAGTTGGCCAAAAGAGTTTCCTTCCACAAAAATGTCCTCCACAGGCAAGAGAACGACAGAAAGTAAGTATGCTTTTGAATTCGCTCTCGAAAATACATCGCCTAATCACCTGGTCCGAATAGTATTTAAATAATTTAGGATCTTCTCAGAAGTAATATTTAATTTGTGAGAAAAATCTATCTTTTTCTTATTTTGTCTAGTGAGAAATGACTTTTATGTTTCCAAATAATTCACAATGTGGGCAAACCGGGAAAGAACTGCTATGAAAAATTAAGAACAGTTGCTCATCAAGAAACCTATCTCTGGTTATTTCTTTATTGTATTCCACTGAGATCCTAGAGATATAATATGCTACCATATTTTTGGAACCCTTTTTATTTAAGATTTCTGAGTCAAATTCCTACAGTAGAATGATCCATCTAATCAGTCTAGGTTTTGTATCTTTTTTTTATAACAGATGCCTCAATGCTGCATGATTAGAGTAAACTAAGACTTTAGACCCTAATAGTCATGATCTAAATTTTTCCAAGGCAAATACAACTGCTAGTAATTCTTTTTCAGTGATAGTATAGTTCATTTGTGCCTTCGAAAGAGTTTTGCTAGCATAATAAATTACATGGGGTTCCTGATTGAGTTTCTATCCTAGAACTGCCCCTACAACATAATCAGAAGCATCACACATGATTTCAAAAGGTATGAACCAATATGGGGGCTTGATAATTGGTGCAGTGGTCAAAGCAGTTCAAAGAATGTTATAGGCTATTAGACAATCTTCATCAAAATTAAAAGAACTATCTTTGGCCAACAAATTACACAAGGGTCAAGAAATTTTATTGAAATCCTTGTTGAACGTCTATAAAAACTAGCATGGCCAAGAAAAGATTGTACTTGTTTAACAGAGGTTGGGAGTGGTAGATTTGAGATCAATTCAACCTTGGCTTTATCAACCTCAATACCTCGCTTTGAAACAATGTGCCCAAGCACAATTCCCTCACGAACCATAAAATGGCTCTTCTCCCAACTAAGGACTAAATTTAATTCATATATTGTTTTAGTACCTTGTTAAGTTTTGAAGGCAGCTATCAAATGAAGCATCAAAAACTAAAAAATTATCCATAAACACTTTCAAAAACTGATCAATCATATCAGAAAATATGGCCAACATGCATCATTGAAAAGTGGCTGATGCATTACAGAGACCAAATGACATGCATCTAAAGGCAAATGTTCCAAAGGAACAGGTGAAGGTGAGCTTTTCTTGATCTGCAGAAAATACTGGGACCTGATTGTATCCTGAATATCCATCTAAGAAAAAAAAAATTGCCCCACTAGCCGTTTCAAAATTTGATCAATAAAAGGCAAAGGGAAGTGATCTTTTCTTGTCACAACATTCAACTTTCATTAATCTATACATACTCTCCAACTAGTTGATGTACGAGTAGGAATTAATTCACCATTTTCATTTTAATCATGATAATACCTGACTTTTTAGGTACTACTTGGATTGGATAGACCTATTGACTATCCAAAATTGGATAAATGATACCAGCATCAAGCCATTTTACTACTTCTTTCTTAACAACATCCCTCATGTTCGGATTTAGCCTCCATTGCATATCTCTATATGGTTTGGCTTCAATTTCATTGTGAATGTGGTGCATGCAAACAGAAGGGTCAATTCCTTTAAGATCAGCTATTGTCCCAATTTATCTTCTTGCTTAGAAGTTAGGGTAGATGCAATGATTACCGAAAGGATATCATTGGGTCCAAGGAATGAATATTTTAATTCAGCAGGAAGAGGTTTCAATTCTAGTTGGGGTGGTGCTTCCAAGGATGGTATTAAAGGGCTTAGTTTAGTTAGAAGTGGTTCATATTTATAGTCCAAGGAGCGGTGTCACACTGAGGTGGTTCTAATAATAGGTTATCTTTTTGGTGTATTCATTAATACCAAAGTCATATATTTCAAAATGCGTAAGGCATGTTTGTAAAGGGTTCGAATCAAGTAAAATTTGGAATTTCTTATCTATAACTTTTCTATCATATTTACTTTATTTAAATCATACACAGGTAGTCCTTCAGAAGCATTAAAAATATTTAATCTCATCTTCTTATTTCCAAAAGATACATCCATAATACCCATTCTATAATTTATACATGCATTAGCGGTAGCCAGAAAAGATCTTCCAAGAATGATGGGAATTTGGTTAGGATTACCACTAGATTCCATATCTAACACAAGAAAATTGATAGAAAAATAAAATTCATCTACCTTCACTAATACATCTTCTAACATTCCACGGGATACTTTAACTAATCTGTTTGCCAATTGTAGTGTTACCGTGGGTTTCAACTCTTCGATCCAAATAACTCATATACTAAACTTGGGAGAAGGTTTACACTCGCACCCAAATCTAGTAATGCTTTCTTGATTATGAAGTTTTCTATGACACATGATATAATTAGGGTACCAAGGTCTTTTAGTTTGGGTGGGGTTATCTGCTGAACAACTGAGCTGACTTGCTTAGTCAACTGGATCTTTTTTGGTATTTGTGTCTTGGCTTTCCATTTTTGTATGCATAATTCCTTCATAAGTTTGCCATAAGCCAGAACTTTCTTGATAGCATCGAGAAGAGGCAAGTTTATTTGGACTTGCTTAAATAACTCAAGCATCTCATTCATTTTTATACTCTTCTTGTCCAAAGATAAAAGGAATTCTAAAGCACTAAGGAATGGGGCTTTAGGTGTGAGTGCTTGATCATTGAATTTCTTTTCTTCTTTATTTCTTCTCTTTTCTAGTTTAGCCACTTCTGATTTCTGGGTTGGTTCAGACGGGTTCAACGTTTTTCCACTTCTTAGAGTCATGATTGATTTAGCATGTTCTGGGAATTTATCAGGACTAGTGGAACCCTTAGGCATGAATTATCCTTTCGGATTATAGATGGACTAACTAGGTAACCTACCCTCCTCCCTTCTACTGAATGCTGTTGCTAGTTGACCTATTTGAGTTTCTAGTTTTGCAATGGATTGTGTGTAGGAGTGAAGGATTTAAGTATTCATTTTTAGCCCTTTCAATGCTTGTAACACCTTCTCTTCGAAAGTAAGATCATGATTACTCGGTGGAGGTTGTGGGATGCTTGGGTATTGTGAATATGACATGCTTGTAAAATTGGTTTTCTGATAATTGGGCCTACTTGATGATGAATTGGTTACAGGTTGAGGTTTTCAAGAAAAATTCAGATGATTTCATCAACCAGGATTTTAAGTATTGAATATGGATAATTTCCTAATCTATGAGCCATTTGAGTTTGAGCTTGATGAGCTTGTTCTTGAACAAGCTAAAAAAATTGGTATACGGTTGGACATTCACCTATAGAATAGGTCGGACTCGAACAAATTATACAAACCTTATGTAATTGAGTAGATGGGGAAGAGGTGTTTTCAACTTGTAGAATTCGGTTAAGTTTCTGGGATAATTCATCTACCTTAGATATATATATATATATATATATATATATATATATATATATATATATATATATATATATATATATATATGCAGAATGACCTATTTCATATATATCACCTCTTTTAAGTCCTATGGGAGGATCTCTACGAGCAACTGACATGTGATGTAATGAATTCTTACTCAATGTCTCAAAGAGTTGCCAAGCTTCATATTCATTCTTCAACATAAATGTGCCAACACATGAAGCATCAACCATTTGCCAGTACTTTTCTGAAAAACCATCATAAAAACACTGAACCAGTTGTCATTTGGGTATAGCATGATGCAGATATTTTCTAATCAATTCTTTTAATCTCTCCTATGTCTCGTGAAACATCTCTCCATCTGTCTAGAAAAAACTTGTTATGACTTTTCTAATTTGATTAATTTTTTCTATAGAAAAGTTTTTCTTGAGAAACTCTCTCTGAAGATGGCCTAGGTTGAAATTGTTATAGTATTTAATTAATTTAACTAATATTTGGCTTTGTCCTTGAGAGAAAATGGGAACAACTTAAGTCTAAGAGCATCGTTAGAAAAATTTTAAATTTTTATGGTCAAACAAATCTTGAGAAACTCATCTAGATATTTGTAAGGGTCCTCATTGCAAGTCAAAAAAATGAAGGTAACATTTGAATCACACTTGATTGATCTCATATTGAGTGGCCTCCACAAAAGGCACTTGAATGCAAGGAGAGTAGGTATACTTTGAAGGAGTAAAATGCTCCTTTAACTATCGTGGTGGATCATTTTCGTTATTAGGGTTCATAATTCTAAGTCTGTTTGCTCTAAAGGTTTTTATATCTTAGGATCTAATGGTATGAGGTTGGGTTGTAACAATCGGCGACCAAGCATACACCCTACCATGCACTCTAAAGCAAATAGTAATTCAATTTTTTTATATATAATGTAATAGAAGAGAAGAGAGAAGATTTTAAAAGAAGTATCCTAAGAGATTCCTAGAACTAAGAGCAATAAAGAATAATTTAATTAGGGTTTAATAATTATTAGCAATCAAGTTAACAAAGATTAGACTTTTTACTCTAGGTTTAACCTAGATCTAGGCAGCTCCTAACTTTCAAGACTGCCTTGAAGCTCTTCAAGTTAAAAATTAGCTGATCAACTAATCAGTTAAGGGTAAGGTCAGTGGGGGTCCTCCCGTTGCTTATTAGGTAAGCGAACGGAACCAATTAAGTAACCACTTTCCTTTCCTTTTCTAGACACCAGTTTATCAGTCAATTCTGACCCAATCTAACTCTTTCGGGTGTTTTGTCCTATTGAGCTCGAGTTCCTTAGAGGCTGACGCCTAGTTAATTTTAGAGTTAAAGGCTTGGGTTAATGTAAAATGAAGGATGTGGTTTGTGGGCCAAGGAAGGATGATCAACTCCCTACTTTATCTTGATTAGGGGTTTATGTTCTTAAAGTTAATTATGAAAATGCTATGCAACAAGCAGATATCAAGCTCTTAAGGTTATCAAACAAAATTAATCTAATTACTTTTTTTAGATTTTTATGATTAAGTTTCTAATTTTCTAATAAATTATGACATGTCAATAAAAATTTTTGAGTTTTGTAGAAAATAAATTTATCTAAGTCAATCTAAGCATAGAAATAAAATATTTTTTATTATATTTTATTTTTATTTATTTATTTATTATTATTTTTTGGTTTTCTTAAATTAATTATGTTTTATGAAAAGTGTCTTAGGGTTTTTTTTAGGTACTTTAAGGCACGTTAATTAAAAGAAAAAGTTGATTTAAAAGTGGATTTATGATAATAAATAAACTTTTTTTTTATGTTAAAAAGAAAATTAAAAAAATCTAACAACTAAGGTAACTAAAAAAAGTAATAAAATAAAGAGAGCAATAACTATTCAATTTTTTTCTATTCCTTTTTTTTTATATAGAAGCACGAACAAAAAAATGATAATAAGAAAAAAATTAAGAGAAAATTGATGATAATTTTTTTAAAAATTTTAATTTTTTAATTTTTTTTTAAATAACTGTATTTAAGTTTTCGGCAATGGCGTCAAAATCTGATGCGTGTTGTAGCGCAATAATTAAAATACCTTAATTTCACTAATCTTATGTAGAGTAATCTTATGTAGAGTAACGAGAGTAAGGGATAATTAAAATACCTTAATTTCACTAATCTTATGTAGAGTAATCTTATGTAGAGTAACGAGAGTAAGGGATCAAATCCAAGGAACTTTGATTCGTTATTTTGAAATAAATTTATGTAATTAAAAATTTAAATAAATGAATCCTTCTTAATTAGAGTACAATCCGTACCCCATCCATCCCTTTTAAGAATAAATCAGTCAAGTTTCACTTGAGGAATATTCAATAAGAATTAAATATAAATAAATCCTTTATTTGATAACATAAAAAAATACATCTTAAACTAAGATTGAAAAGTTTTTCTTCCCTGACATTCACAAGAAGGCAACAGATAAAATTTGTGCTGCAATCAACCCTTGGTCGTGCGATCTGTGCTGAAATCAACCCGTGACCGTGCGATTTCTCCCCTGTTTCTTCCTCCAGGCTCAATCGCCCAACTCCCAAAGCATCCGCAAACATCCACAAGCACCCACCCTCCTTTGCTTCTTCCTTTGCTCCCTCCTCTAGGCCATCGAGTTGATTCCCTCTCTGCCCAGCCTCTGCTCTCTCCTAAATCAACCCAGAACTCCCGGTTTGTTTGCGCATTTCACGAACACGGAGAGAATGCGGGCTGATTTCCTTCCAATCCGAGGTTCTTTCCCGATTTGTTTGCACAATCCATGAATGCGGAGAGAACGCTGCTTCCCAGATATTCCATATCCGATTCGGCACTCGGAGGGATGCAGAGAGATTTCAAAGAGATCATAACGAGATTGCGGATGATTCTCTTTCCGATCTAACTTCAAATATCTTTCTTAATTATTGCTGGAACGACTGCATGTCATGTTTATCCACTTTTTATAAACATTTTTTATAATGAACAATGTGTAAAATAATTTTTATTTATTTCTCAATATTTTGTTTACCATCTAAATTAGGTGTGCGAAGCTACAACTTTTTCTAAAGTGGTTAGATATGTTAAATCAAAGAACTGGTGCAAAACCAATAGTCATCCCTTTTCTGCTTACCTGTATCAAATTTGGTATGAGAACCAAACTTGATAATCATCTCCTTTTCTCTTCCACCTTATTTTTCTTTTTCTCCATCACCACTAGTTCCTTTATTTTCTTTACATCCTTAAAAACCCTAGTTTAGAGAGAGCAAAAAGAGTATTGAAACAAAAAGAGTGAAAAGAAGAAGAGAGAAACGGTTGAGAAAAAGGGGGCTTTGGAAAAAAAAAAAAAAAAAAAGTGTGAAAAAAAGAAGAGAAAATTGAAAAATAATCAAAGAAAAGTTCAAAAAACAATCTCTTAAGAAAGGCTTATTTTCATAATTAGAAGGTTTTTCCTTTATATGTGACTACATAGCTATCTTGTGCTATTGTCTTCATTAATATGAAATTCGTACTACTCGGATAGAGCAATAGTTTGATCGATTGGAGCAACATATGAATAAGGTATTAATCATGCAACGGATAATTTAATCTAGCATCTACCAATATGTCAACCCTATTCCTCAGTCTCTGAAAGCTTAACCAAGAACATGAAAGAGGATCATTAAATAATGAATATAATGGGGCACCATGGAAGTATAAAAAGAAAGCATGATTGCATGGTAAGTTATATTTGAATAAACTTAAAGGTTGATTTTATGAGATTCATGCTATGTTATAATGGTGGGATGGGTTACGTGATGCACTTGAAGAATAAAGGTCACATTTAGCATGAGTTTTAAATCATCAGTAGCTAAGACTTGTAAAAATAAGGAAATTTCATTATGAGTCTTCTAACGAGTCTTATTTTGTTCCTACTCTTTTTAGGAAACTTATTTTATTATCTTTAGGAATCCTATGTGGTTCTCTTTTATGAGTCCTATTTTTATTAGTGTTGAACCAATCAATGATTCTATATTCTTATTTTTGGAAGTGCCTTGGTCTTAGTCTAATTAAGAATGCTAATTCTAGTCAAACTTCTATTGGACTAGATTATTCTCTTTTTCTAACTTGGAATTGTTCCTAGTTGGAGTGGTGCGAGGCCATAACTTTCTTAGGATGGTCAGAGATATTGAATCAAAAACACTCAAGGAGCTAGTACGAGACTAGTAGCTATCCCCCTTCCACTTGCTTGCATCAGGAAAGGTCTCCAACCACAAATGAAGAAGAAACTTGGGACCTTGGCTTTGGCTAGGCAGCAAAAATGAAGAAGGAAGGAAGTAAGACTGATTTGGCTCCTTGAAGGGATTGGATTCTTGACCCCTTTTTATAGAGGATTAGATCCTCAAACCCACTTGTTCTTAAGCCATCATACAAGATAAATTAGCTAGGGTTAATGTTCTAGAATTTTGCTATTAGAAGATTTAGTCAGATATGAGAAGCTGGAAATGGTGAAAGAAAAACTAGTTTAGCTATTATTTGGTTTGTTTTAGTTTTAAGTTTAATGGGTTTGGGTTTAATTTAATAAACGATTTGGTTTAGTTTAAGCTGGTTTAGTTAAATCAACTGAGACATTACAATATTATTTTAGTTATCACACTACAACAAAAAGTTAAATAGATTATACTAGGTTTAGAAAAAAGACTATGTTTTTAGTAAAAAATATAGTCTAATATTTAGACTATATTTTCATAATTTTTCTCAAATTAAAAGACTACATCTATAATTAAAAATGTAGTCTTATGTTATCTTATAAAATAAAAAGACTACATTTTAATTAGGATGTAATTTAATATAAAACTAAAAATTTATTTATTTTCCTCTTCTAATTTACTTCCCCTCTTTTTCTAAAAAAAAAAAACTCTTGATACCCAAACTCATATTTTATTCCATAATTTCATGGTTTTTCTTTGACACTGAACCTTTTCGGACCTTCATGATTTCACCTCGCCAACCAGTCAACCAAATTCGAATTCGATAGGTTTCTTCTTCTTTTCCCATTCTTGATTTTATATCCTAGGTTTTAGGTTTGAGGAAGGAAAAAGAGGAGGGGGGAAGGGTAGTCGTGAGGAAGAGATTGTGGCTTGGTGGAGGTTGCATCATCTAGGGTTTCCATCGAAATGTAGGCCACTAAAGGATGAGGGACTGAGGGGGAGGAGGTAGTGGAGGAGAAGGACCAGCCGGAGGGGGTGGCGGGGTCGAGGGTCACGCGGAGGGTGAGGTGGTGGGATATGGTAGCGGCCGAATCGCCCGTCGGAGCTGGGGATCCTGATGCGCTCCCTAGGCGATAACCCAATCGAGGCTCAGCTCAAGGAGATTGCGATGGTGGAGAACTTGACTGCCCCGTTTGACTTCCCTCGCTTCCTCGATCTCATGGGCACCCACCTCCATCTCGAGCCCTTCGACGGTTGGCTTCACGACGCCTTTTGTGTCCTTGACAAGAACGCTATCGGTGCCATCGCCATCATCAATCTCCACCATGTCCTAACCACCATCGGCGAGAAGCTTGATCCCGCCGAGTTTGATGAGTGGATTTGTGAACTCAGCGTCGCCCATGATGGCAGTATCCTCTATGAGAAATTAATCCCCTGCATGGTCGTGAAGTAGTGATGAATGATGTAACCCTAGGATCCGATCTGATCCTATCTTTGGGTATGATTCTTCTCGTTTTCCTTGTTTCTCAACTGGCCCAGATCTAATACTATAACAAATGATCGCTGATGACGCAAAATCACCGGCCTCGAGCGTGCGGTCGTCTCCTCCAGTGAGCTCATCGCGCCTGCAAGCAAGTCCCGGGGGCCGGAGGGGCCCCAGCGGGATCCTTCGACGCTCGAGTCAGTGGTCTGGACATCAGCTGTGAGCTTGAGGAAGCTCGAAAGAGAAAAAGAGAGAGAGAGGCCAGAGAGGAGCTCCCTCTGTGTGAGCGTTTAGGAGTGTTATGAGTGTGTTACCTCCCCCCTGGTCGAGGTCCCTCTTACCTTTTTATAGATGCCTGGAATCCGTGGGCTTGGGGCGTGATCACTTGTCAGAGCATTAATTGATGGCAGTACAGTGGAGCTTACCTCCATATGATGTCAAGCTGTAGGCTGTGTTCTGTCAGAGTAGGTGGTCGCAGGGCATGGCCGATCGTTACGGCGCTTGCCAAACATGTCCCCTACGTCACCTTTTTGTTGTCCTATGCGGACAGTGATGGGTGACAGTTAGTCGTGTGGGTCCCAAGGTACAGCCGTTGGGAGAGAAGGATGACGTTGAGTTGAAGCCAACTGTCCTTCGTAGAGTGTTGAGTATGGAGTGCTTGTGTGGCCCTGCTCATGCCCTTGGATGAGCTTGCATGGCACTGTTTACGTACAAGGCTCCGTTCACTTACTTGCATGGCACTGTTAACGGTGAGGGAGCTTGGCAGCCGTCGGGGTTCGGCCTTGGAGGGATCGGCCCTGGAGGGGTCGGCCCTGGGGGGGTCGGCCCTAGAGGGGTCAGCCCTGGAGGGGTCGGCCCTGGGAGGTGGCCCTGGGGGGGTCGGCCCTGGAGGGGTCGGCCCTAGAGGGGTCGGCCCTGGGAGGTCGACCCTGGGGTTGAGAAGGAGAGCCAAGGCAAGATGCTCGCGATACTTCTTTCCGTTAAATGCTCTTCAAGCCATTATGACCATTTCTTCACCATTGAAGGCTCCAGCCCATTGACTCGACCGAGCATTAATGACGTAAGGTGGCCTTTGGGAAACCCACGCACACAACGTGACCCGTTGTTCTCTTTCTTCGTTATGATGAGAGCAATGCCATGGATGGGTATTGGGAGCTG
Source organism: Calamus simplicifolius (assembly GCA_900491605.1). NCBI lineage: Eukaryota > Viridiplantae > Streptophyta > Magnoliopsida > Arecales > Arecaceae > Calamus > Calamus simplicifolius. Next base: position 503,704 of record UESW01004034.1, read on the forward strand.
AGGCCAAAGGGGGGCTCCATCCGTTTTCTTCTTTCACGATTCTTAACGGCGTTGGATCAGCCACATCAATCACCGCCCTCCCCTCTCCAAAAATCCCCTCAAAAAGAAGAAGAAACCCTCTGCCTAGGCTCCTTCTCCCCTCGCCTCCCCATCTTCTCCCCCCATCTTCCAATCCCCCATCCTCTCCGACACCCTCGCAACCTTCGACTCCCTCTTTACCACCACCACCGAGGCCAGTGCCTCCTCGACCTCACCACCCTCCTTCGCTCCTTCTGCGACGCCAACGCCTCCCTTGCCGACTCCCTCACCTTGTTCAGCCACATCTCCTCACTCGATGCCGCGTCCGCCGACCTTGCCGTCCGCGCTCTCTGCTCTGCCGCCTGCCTTGATGATGCCTACGCCCTTCTTCGCTGCCTCTTCTCCTCCTCTCCCGCTCCTGTCCTTCCAGATGTCTTCACCTATAACTTTCTCATCCGTTGCCTCACCCATTTCCGTCCCGTCTCCTCCGTCTATGCCTTCATCGAAGAGCTTCGCCGATCGTCCGGCATCCGACCCAACCTCATCACTTACACCATCCTCATCTACGCCGTCTGCCACAGGCACAACCTTCGTGAGGCCACTCACCTCCTAGGCATGCTCTATGATGCCAGTTTCAAGCCTGATTGCTATCTCTATAATAAAGGATTCTAATTTGAAAAGGCAAGCTTTCTATTGTTCATTATATGTTTAATTGAATGAATTGAAGCTTACTTGTTTCATTTATATGTTTTATTGAATGGAAACATTGTGATGCCTTTCATTTGCCTTGAAAATTGTGGTTCTAAAGGAGGTGTTATATGATTTTATATCCAACACTTGACAAACCTAAGGCTAATAATATGCAGAACTTTGTATTCTACACATGCAACTGCTTTCCTTGAACTCTATTTTGAAGACTTGTTTACTTGCTAATCTTTAGAGAATACCAATCTCTAAGGAGCAGCATACTTTTATTTGAGCAAAATACTTGAGCTATAGACACCTCCTAGAAAGTAACTTTGACCATTCTCCATCCCATACCAATTGTTTGTTAATAAAGTATAAACTCTACCATCAGACACAAACACATAGGCTTCCTTTACAAACCCTTGTCTCAAAATATTAGAGAATCCTTTACTCCAAATAGCACCAAGACACTGACCTTAGCTAGCAACAAGTGATTAGGACATAAACCCATATTTTCTTCATTTTATTCTTCTTGATATATTATTCATATTAAAGGATTCTGATTTGAAAAGGCAAGCTTTCTATTGTTCATTTATATGTTTAACTGAATGAACTGAAGCTTACTTTGTTTCATTATATGTTTTATTGAATGAAAACATTGTGATGTCTTTTCATTTTGCCTTGGAAAATTGTGGTTCTAAAGGAGGTGTTATATGATTTTGCTGGCCCCCATAAGCCAACCTATTAGTAGAGGCAGTATTTTATTTCCTTAAGCCTCAAGGCTGATTCCTGCAGGGCACCCTCCATAGTTCACAATGGCAGAGCAAAGCCCCACGCTAAATGGTGGGCGGACATGAGGAGCTTCGCAGTGCATACATGTGGCGCGCACCGGTTGATTGGACTGTCAAGCACCGATGTCATATGTTAGCCCCTATAAGCCCATACATGATAGCGAATCCCTAAGGGAGTTGCTGGCTCCCATAAGCCAACAGATTTTATATCCAACACTTGATAAACCTAAGGTTAATAATATGCAGAACTTTGTATTCTACACATGCAACTGCTTTCCTTGAACTCTATTCTGAAGACTTATCCACCTGCTAATCTTTAGGGAATACCAATCTCTAAGGAGCAGTATACTTTTATTTGAGCAAAATACTAGAGCTATAGACACCTCCTAGAAAGTAACTTTGACCATTCTCCATCCCATACCAATTGTCTGTTAATGAAGTATAAACTCCACCATCAGACACAAACACATAGGCTTCCTCTACAAACCCTTGTCTTAAAATCTTAGAGAATCCTTTACTCCAAATAGCACTGAGACGCTGACCTTAGCCAGCAACAAGTAATCAGGACATAAACCCATATTTTCTTTATTTTATATCTTTTTTTTTACTGCTATTTTCGAGCTTGTTTTCATTTATTTCAGCCATTATATCTTGCATTGGACCATACAATGCTGATATTGTACTTAATTTACTGTGATAGGGGCAATTCGATCTGATTGCCACTGGAAGAAGGTTACCTCAATTTATTTGATATAAATGGGAATCACATGGCTGAAAGAAAAAATTGTTGTGACTGTAAGACCTCCTACCCCAACCCAACCCTCAATACGTTTTAGAAAATGTAGTCTAAATATAAAAGACTATATTTTTTAGACGTAGTCTAATTTAAAAATCATTGTAGTGTGAACTGATTTTTGCTTTAATTTAAGATATATGAGTATGATATGTTAAAATATTATTTTGGTAATGGTATAGTTATAGCTTTGTTGGATATGTAATGTGATTATGTGGACATGTGGACTAGTCACTAGATGAGGCAGTGATGACATTGGAGAAGGGTAGTTTGCCAAAGAGGCCGATGTGAAATTAGTTATAGTTTGTAGATATGACATTGTTAGGATTCTAGCACTAGATACTATTGATACTGATATTAATTTTGATAGTATTAGTATGATTCCTTACTGAGAGCGAAGAGAGGCCATTGAAAAATTAGTCTTAGTCCGTGTATATGACATAAAAAGTTTAAAATAATGAGCATTAGTATGAGAACTAACATGTGCTTGTGTATATTGTTAGGTTATATGGTTAGAGAGGGACTATTGGTATGAGATTTGTCAATATGAATTTTCAGTATGCTGACATGTAAGATGACAATAAGAGTAACTTAGTCCAATGTCATGGATGATTCAAATTGTAGATCTAATGTTTATTAGTGATATGTGACACTAGTTCCAACAGTATTAGTGTAATTCTTTATTGATCTATAGACTGACAGTACTAAGAAGGGCTAAGGGCCGAGAGAGACCGGTGTAGAATAAGTCATCATTTGTGGATATATTGTGGCTTAATTTAAAATGCTGGGCACTAATATGGAAATCAATCTATGTGTGCATATATCGTTAGGTTAAGTTATTAGACATGAACTACTGACATAAAGTTTGTCAGTATATATCTTCAATATTAATGTGTATGATGATGATGAGTGAGAGTGACTCAGTCCAATATCTTGATGGTTTAGATTATAAATTTGATGTTTACTGTTAATACATGGTACTAGTTCTAATATATAGTTTTGCATCAGAAGTGAGATTTAGTTTTTAGTTTCTTGTATAACTTGATTGTTATAAAAAGGATGATATTTAGACTCTTATGTACTAGTATGTTGATTCAGTGATAAAATTTTAAAATATATGAAATTTAGCTTTCACATATCATCATAATATTATTTATGTTAAGGTTTAATAGGCCTTGCCATGCTCTTAAAGTTTACTTTAAGAGTATGCAGCATTTCTATACCAGGCTTTAGATAGGAAGTTGCAACATGACAGCTATGCTTGGTATGGTAGATACATAGGATCTATGAATCTGCCTCTTAGCTTTTATTAATTTAGTTATGGTGGAAATAGAAATGTCAATTCGGATATGATGCAGGATATATCAAAAATCACTTGCAAACATATTTCAACTAGTATTAGCCATCCAAAAGTTTTCCCCTAAGGCCTCTAAACACCTAGGGATCTTTCCTATTAACACCTAGGAAGTATAGAATTCTGGAATTGGTGTCATCCTTCGCCATTCATTCACCTCTTCCATGTTTAAATATAATAGTTGTTAATTATTTTTTATTTTATTTTAGTCTTTGTTGTGCTTTTACATAATAAGCCTATTTTATTATGCTTTGGTATGGTAGCCTCAGAGATCATAAAAGGCATTATGTTTATCCGTAGAATCAAGAAACAATATTTATATGGTGATGTCTTAATAAAAATATAGATCTATTTTTTTTCTTGAGAGAAAACCTTCATCTACTCTAATTTTTCTTTCAAAAATAATCTGTGTTAGAAACAATCATAAAAAAAATTGGTATCAGAGCTTGGTTCCTCGATTCTACCGGATTCAAAGCAAAGTCGTGAAAAAATTCAAACAAAGGATTCATGATCTTCTCCTTCTTCTTTCTTGTTCATCCATGTCTTCACCATCGATGACAGTCTTGATCGTATCCACCACCAAGAAGAAGTTTGTGCCGCTCGATCTCTGCCCCAAGAAGACTCGCACCAATACCAAAAAGTCGCCGCCAAAATCCAAAATCCCACACTAGAATCAGAAGGAGCCGCCGAGATTCCACATGAACGCAGAAGAAGCAGCGGAAATTTCTTATCAAAAGCAGGAAGAAGCCGACGAGGAGGCCCGTTTTCTTCCGTTTTCCAAGGCTAGGTCAAAAGCGAAAATTCCATTTTGTGGTTAGTAGCCACCATAAAACTCCGTCTATGTACCAGCAGATTCCTCCACTTTCTTCCTCCCAAACCAATCCCAAAGCAATAAAAAAAAAAAAAAAAAAA
>UESW01004034.1:508951-526623 GCA_900491605.1 Calamus simplicifolius
ATCTCTTGAAGCTCATGAACAAAGATTGTTTAGGCATAAAGAATCATCAATTGAAAGTGCTTTTCAATCTAAACTCAAAGTGGTTGATAAAATTCTCAAAAAGAATCATTTATCATGATCCAATCAAAAGAGTCATTCAGAGGAGAAAACCAGAGTAGAGGAAGAGAAAGAAATATAAAAGGAAGAGATAAAGAAATGCAAAGAAATAATTTTTCAAGAAGGCAATATGATGAGAGCACTCAACAAAAGTGCAGGATATGTAAAAGGTCTTCTCATGCTGAAAAAGATTGCTGATTTAGGAAAAAAAACCTCAATGTTATAATTGTAAAAAGTTTGGACATGTTCAAAAAGATTGTAGGTACAAACAAGTGAGCAAGCACACTTCTCAGAAGATGAAGGTCAACAAAGCACACTATACATGTCAAACTGAAGAAGAGCAAAGGAATAATATGTGGTATCTTGACAGTGGGTGCAGCAATCACATGGCTGATGATAAATCTATTTTTGTGGACATTGACAGTTCTTCAATCTAATAAGTGAAGATGGAAAATTGTGTTCTAGTCAAGTAAGAGGCAAAGGCACAATTGTAATTAATACCAAGAAAGAAAAAAGTTCATTCATAATGTTTTACTTGTTTTAGATTTGAAGCAAAATCTTTTAGTGTTGGATAATTGATTGAGCATAGGCACATGGCATACTTTGAAGATAATGTTTGCAAGTTATATGATAGAGGGATAAAAAAGCAACTTATGGCAAATATCAAAATGGAGAAAAATAAAGCTTTCCTCTTATTTTGCACTATGCAAAGGATGCTGCATGGAAGATGGAAGTAAATGATGAGTCATGGTTATGGCACAAAAGGTTTAGGCACTTGAACTTTCAAATTTTGAGAAGTTTACATCAAAAGAATATGGTGTATGGTCTACCAGCAATACATGACAAGGAAGAACTTTGTGAAGGATGTGCACTTGAAAAACAACATAAAAAGGCATTTCCAAAAGAGCATGTATGGAGAGCCAAAGCACCATTGGAGCTTATTCATACTGACATATGTGGACCTATGAAAACTCCTTCTCATGCAGGTAGCATCTACTTTATTGTTTTTATTGATGACTATTCAAGGATGACGTGGGTGTATTTTATGAGACATAAATCAGAGGCATTTCTTATCTTCAAGAAGTTCAAAAATCTTGTGGAAAGATAAAGTGGGCATTATATTAAGGTGCTGAGAAGTGATAGAGGTGGTGAATATAATTCAAATGAATTTGAGAAGTTTTATAAAGATATTGGTGTAAAAAGTAATTGACTGTTGGCTATGCACAAGAGCAAAATGAAGTTGCAGAAAGAAAGAATCGTACTACTGTTGAGATGTCTAGATCTACGCTCAAAGACAAAGGCCTTCCAAATTCTTATTGGATAGAAGCAATAAATACAACAGTGTATCTGATGAATAGATGTCCAACAAAAGCTCTTCAGAATGTGATACCATTTGAAGCCTGATCTGATAAAAAGCCTTCAGTGAAGCATTTCAAAATCTTGGATGTGTGCTATACACATATTCCAAAGGAAATGAGACATAAACTTGATAAAATAAGTGAAAAATGTATCTTTATTGAATACAGTTCTAAATCAAAAGGTTACAGACTTTTTAGTTTGAAGCAAAATTGAGTGATCATAAGAAGAGATGTTATTTTCAATAAGAAAATTGCTTAGGATTGGAAGAAAAAAGAAAGTTGAAAAAAATATTATATCTCTTGATGAAGAAATTCATAATGCTCAAGATGAAGAAAATGAGGTTGAAGGTTCCCACAAACTTCTCTAAGTATAAGTTCATTTTTAGCTTCAAGTTTCAGTCCATCTTCAAGTTCTACTCCTATAAAAATGAGAAGATTAAGTGACATTATGCTTCTTGTAATTTCTGCATGATTAAGCATGAAACTTATGAAAATGCTATGCATGAAGAAGTATAGAACAAGGTAATGCAAGAAGAAATCAATATGATTGAGAAGAATAAAACTTGGGAGTTAGTGAAGAAACCAAGTGATAATAAAGTCATTGGCTTGAAGTGGATCTACAAAAAAAAAATACAATCTAGATGGCACCATTCAAAGACACAAAGCAAGATTGGTAGCAATGGGATTCTCAATTATCTGGTATTGATTATAAGAAACTTTTGCACATGTTGCTAGACATGATACAATTAGAACTCTTATTTCTATAGCAGTACATACAAGTTGGAAACTACACCAACTAGATGTAAAGTTAGCATTCTTGAATGGAGTATTGAAAAAAGAAATTTATGTTGAATACCTCAAGGCTTCATCATCAAAGGTCAAGAAAGCAAGGTATACAAGTTGAAGAAAGCATTGTATGGGCTGAAGCAAGCACTCAGAGCATGGTACTCTCAAATTGACACATATTTCAATGAAAAAGGTTTTCTAATAAGTCTAAGTCAGCCAACACTTTATGTGAAAAGTAAGGTAATGATATTCTCATTATTTCTCTTTATATTGATGATTTAATTATTACTAGTAACAATGAGAATATGATTTTGACTTTCAAAAGTGATATGATGAGAAGATATGAAATGAATGATATGGGTTGCTTATTATTTTTTAGGAATTGAAATCAGTCAAAGAAAAGATGGCTTCTTTATCAGTCAAAAGAAGTATGTAGAAGACATCTCAAGAAATGCAAAATGAAAAGTTGCAATATTGTGGAAAACAACTTTTGTGGTAAATAAGAAGTTGATGAAAGAAGATGAAAGTATGAAGCCAATGCATAATTATACAGAAGTATTTTAAAATTTATTATATCTAACAATTATAAGGCCAGACACTGTTTGCATCAAGTTTACTTTCCAGATTTATGCAAATGCCAAGTAATATTCACTTTGGACAAGTAAAAAGAGTCTTAAAATACATCAAAGGTACTAAAGGTTATGGATCATGTATGAAAGAAATAAGGAATATTGTGAAGTTATTTTGGTTTTTGATAGTGATTGGACTGGAAGCATTGATGACATGAAAAGCACATCAGGTTATGTATTCTTTTATGTATCAGGTGTCATATCTTGGGCATCCAAAAGCAAGATACAGTTATATATCATCTTTTGAAGCAGAATATGTTTCCACAACTTTGGCGACATTACAAATAATTTGGTTGAGAAGAATACTTGAAGATATGGGTAGAAGCAAAAAGAAGCTACTACTCTGCTATGTGACAACAAAACTACTATTTCTATGACAAAGAATCTTATATATCACAGCCGCACCAAGCACATCAAAATCAAGTACCATTTCATAAGAGATGTGGTAGAAGAAAAAGAAATTGAAATCAAGTATGTGAAGACTGAAGACTAAATTGCCGACATTTTTATCAAGCCACTACCCAAGAAGAAATTCATTCACTTTAGAGATGGTATCTAAGAATAATCATTAAAGAAAAATATTAAAATATAATGGTTGTTAGTTATTTTTTATTTTATTTTAGTCTTTGTTAAGCTTTTCCATAATGGGCCTATTTTATTATGCTTTGGTATGGTAACCTCATATGGATAAGATCATATGAGGCATTATATTTATTGTAGAATCAAAAATAATATTTATATGATGATGTGCTTAATAAAAATATAAATTAATTTTTCTTTTTAAAAGAAAACCTTTCTCTATCCTAATTTCACTTTTAAAAATAATTTATGTTGAAAACAATCCCAACATTCCATGCATACCTCTTCTCTGGGATTCTTTACATATCTAGTCGTGAAGCTTATAAACCAATCTCGTGTACATTGCATGGCTCCCGATTCCGGTCATCCAACGTGCATCTTCCGGAGCCATGACGAACGGAGACAAACCTAGAGAAGGTTCTTTGCTGCCTCGATCGAGGAAGCAAGGGAGGGCATCCTTGTCGGTATCTGGGGTATCCTAGGGGGCGGGAAGGCCTGCTTCCTGGATTGCATTGACTATGTCTTCCTCCCTCACGGAAACAAGGCGTATATATATTGTATCCTTTCCGAAAGCATTGGGACATCTGGTAAATTGAAGTACCTATTCTATCCAATACCAGGCGTCCCAAAAGCAAAACCTGGCTGATTGCTTTCAAGACGATCCAAGCTCCAGGTACTCGACTTGACTGGAAGTGGGTATGCATATCATTGGCGAGATGAGGGCAGCCGTGGTGCGGGAAAAAATTGGGGTCTATGGGATCAAGTATTGGAGAGTTGGGATGTCTACAGTCATGTCGAGACTTGGGAGTAACATTAATATTGACAACAGTTCTACTCTCCATCGGCTGTCGCCTCCGGACGGTCAGGCTTGAAGGGTTGGCAACAGGATCCCTCCGGCTGCAGGCACTTCTTGGGAGTCCCAGGAGAATTTGATGGAGAAAACAATCAAGCACAGCACAAGCTTGAGAGTTGGTGATTGTCATTGGTAAGGAGGATGAGGTGGTAGCTAGAGGAAGAGGATCGCATCCATGATGATGATCCCAAGTTCGTGTCTTCTGAGACTCGAGAACATGCATGCAGCTCAAGTCTCAAAAATTTGATCGTAGTTGTATTGAATGGAGTGAGGCCTAGATGTCGCCTCCCTCTACAAGAGAGCTGACCATTGTGATAAATTGAAGTATGTCGACTGGGCTCTGAGTCTCCTGTGACTGGAATGTCCAAAAGGGCGTCCAAAGAAATGCAACTATGATCCGGCGCCAACTTCAAGCTAAGCCTTAGACCATTTAAGCCGGTTCTAATGTGATTGAGTTTGTGCTTTAAGTTTGAGCTTGAAAAAAAAAAAAAAGGCCTAGACCCAAAATGTCTGAAACACTGGACCTTAATTGGAGCCGAATCTAATCCTAATCAAATATTAAAATCTGAAAAATATGATGAGTTATTTAAATTTTATACTAAATTTTCTATCAATTGTATGAGAATAATTAGTTATTTTTGTTGAGTGATTTAAGTATAGTTATTTTAAATATTATTTAGTTTTGTACAATCATTTAGAAACTAAAAATTAACTCTATCAAACAAGTTTTTATTCCATATAAGAATTGTTGTGGATTGATCAAATTAGATTTGGGCTGAGCTTAGTAGGCTTAGGTTTTGTTGCCGCTGGGATTTGTCCTCCAACTCGGGCGCGGTCGGTCTCCTGATTAGACTTCCTCCTGGGCGGACCTGCACAGAAGTCCTCACACGAGAGGCGTGGGGTGGCCCTCCACGGAAGACCCTCCGACGCTCAAGTCAGTGGGGATCGACGATCAACAAAAATGAGGAGAAGGATCTCTCTGGAAGTCCCTTAGGGGTGGCCAATCGGGAGCTCTAGGGGAGCGCCGAGAGCAGTGAAGGAGAGAGAGTGTGAGAGTGAGAGTGGGCTGTGCGCGCATACCTGAGAGAATCTAGGAGTGTCGTATTTATAGGCAATCACCTGAATCTTGAGCGACTTCTGGAAGGTTCGAAGGTTATTGGGATACGAAGATAATTCGAATCAGGTTGTTGTGAGGCTGGTGGGATCCGTATCTTGTTTGTTGAAGGATCGACAGGTGGGAGAGCTCTTTGATGGCCTGAGATCCGATGAGCATGTAGGTTTTAGGCCGTTATTGTAGATCCTAGACCACTTCTCGATATGATCCTTTGTTTGGGATTCTATTACGCGAGACCTGGGTTCTCCCGCTTCGGGTTCCACGGAGGTGCATGTCGAGCCATGGATTGCTCAGAGAAACCGAGCTATGAGTTGCTCGAGGAAACCGAGCCATGGGTTGCTCGAGGAAGCCGAGCTATGAGTTGCTCGGGGAAGCCGAGCTATGGATTGGTCGGGGAAGACCGAGCTATGGGTTGCTCAAGGAAGACCGAGCTATGGATGGCCCGGGGAAGCCGAGCTATGGGTAGCTCGAGGGAAGCCAGGCTACGGGTTGCTCGGGGAAGACCGAGCCATTGATGGCCCGGGGAAGCCGACTATGTGTAGCTTGGGGAAGCCGGGCTACGGGTTGCTCGGAAAGACCGAGCTATGGTAGCTCGGGGGAGCCGAGCTATGGGTGGCCCAGGGAAGCCGAGGTATGGATTGCTCGGGGAAGACCGAGCTATGGTAGCTCGGGGGAAGACGAGCTACGTGTTGCTCGGGGAAGACCGAGCTATGGGTAGCTCGGGGGAGCCGAGCTATGGGTGGCCCAGGGAAGCCGAGCTATGGATGGCACGGGGAAATCGAGCTATGGGTTGCTCGACCCGCTGGACCATACTAGTTAGCTTGTTCTTTATAGGCGTAGTGTAGCGGGCGGGGGATGGGGCTGATCTTAGCCCCTTCGCACAGTTATCAACGCAATGATGATTTTACCCCTCAACACATGCCTCCACTCCCTAGTTCGAAGCGTAGGTTCGGGCGTAGGGAGTATAGACTTAGGTGGCGCAATCCGAACGAGGGACATATATTCGACAGCCCACGCAATTATGTCCTAATTAATGCTGCGTGGCCATTTTGCCTTTTCGAGATGGATCCGTCGTTCCTTAGGAGTGAAGGCAACAGTTGGGGGAGCGCCACGTAGGAGATCTCGATTTTCATGGCGCCTGTAGTGGTGGTTCCGGACGTCTTGGTTGAGACGCTTCATCTTCACCTTGAGGCGGTTTCCCTTGGGAAAAAATGAAGTCGTGGCGGCGCCCCCCTATTTGTAATGCTCCCTCGCTTTCCCTTAGAGAACTTCATTTTTTCCGTTTTCTCAGCGATCTTGCTCAACGTCTTTCGATCGAAGACATGGTGAGTCCGAGTGATCAGGCTTCGAAGGTGACCTTGGCGGATCTGGAAAGGATACGTCGCCTGTACAAGATTCCCCAGGATGTTACCTTGTTGCTCCCGATGGCTAAGGATAGGGTGACATTGGATTAGGGGACGGGGCGTTCTGCTATGAGGAAAGTTTGAGAGCATGTCTCTGATTCCCTCTTCATCCACTGGTGCAGGAGGTGATGAGGTTCTACAATATATGCTTCACCGTGGAGGCTCCCAACAGCTGGCGCAACCTCATCGGATTCATCTCGTTGTGCAGCCATGTCAGGGTGACCGCGACCCTTCCGATGTTCAGGGTGTGCTATAATCTGGTCTCCATGAGGGCCTTAGAGTGGCCTTACATCGGCCCCCGGAGGTCCTTCAAGATGATTTCTGATAACCCATCGTCGATAAAGGAATGGAAGTCGCGATTCTTTATAGTCGAGGGGAATATCGGCTCGGATTTTCCTCAAGTATGGGGACAATACGTAAAGGACTCAGAAGCGCACCCGGAGTTAACCGAGTCTGAGAAAAGGGATCTGATCGTGTTACGCGGCAGTCAGCACTTCCAGCCAGTGCCCTTCTATTGGAGGACGCTCTCTTTGCGGCCGGATTAAGTCCCGTCGATCCTCGCGGTGAGTATTACTTCGCAGCCAATAGCTTAATATGGCTCCATCTTTGATTTTTGTGCGAACTAACGGGCGAATCGTATTGCCCCTACAGCGAAAGGTCGGCGCTCACAGACCAGATGAGGGAGGAGCTGGGCAAGCGCCGCAAGAGATCCGGCTCTAGAAGCAAGCATAGGGCCGAGAAGAGGTCTCGCCCTTCCGGCTCCCGCCCTAGGGGATCAGGAGAGACGGTGATGATCACGCTCCTCGTCGCCGCGGGCCGGAAGTATCGAAGTTCTGGCGGCGCATGACCTGTCGGCGCCGGAGGAGGGTCTGTCCGGAGGCGAAGATCAGGATGCCGCAGGGGCTTCGAGGAGGCTGCTGGAATTTCCTTCCCACCTGTTGTCGTTTTGTCCGACGATGGCGATGGAGCGACGTCGGCTCACTTGGGGACCTCCGTGGTCGGGGCGGCTCGGTCTCCCTCATTGGTGGCCGGTGGCTCGGAGAGGTCGCAGGCGGAGGCGGAAGAAGTGGTTACGACTGTCGAGGTTTGGCCTGGGCCGCTGGTGGGAGAGCCAACAGGCGACGAGGGGACGGCCAAACCTGCCGAACCAGCGATCGAACCTTGCGGGGTGCTTTCTGGTGAAGGGCCTTTCGCCGAGGCACAGGAGGCTCCGGGGGAAGCCGAAGTTCCTGAAGAGTCTGTGTGGGTAGGGGAATGTCCGAGGAGGCAGAAGCAGAAGAGGAGGAAGAAGGAGAAGGAGGGGAGCCATCGAGCGAAGGGGACGTTCGGGCTGGGGCCCCCCTCGCCGAAGTCGAAATGCCCGAGGCCTCTCAAATGAGGGCTCTGGTGAAGGAGGCTGGCCAACCGAGGGCCTTATGGGCCGCGGGCCCCCAGGTTGGCTCCCTGAGCGTAGACTTCCACTCACGCGACCCGGAGGTGAGTGCCATATTCTCCGCTTTGATGCGGTCTGCGTTCCAAGAGGGAGAGGGTTCCTCGACAGGAGGGAATTATCCGGAGGACCTTGTCGACGTGACCTTTAGGTACACCGGGGTGCCGAATGAGGCTTTTCTTCTTCCCGAGATTGATGATCTTGCCCTTACGAGGATTGCTACGGATTACGCGTCTCGGGTAAGTTGTCACACCGAAGTATGGTCTTTAGTCAGCTAGTTCGACTGTATTCCTTATGTGTGATCCTTTTTGCAGAATGCCCTAATCATGAGGGCGCTGAAATGGCGCTTGCATCTGGTTGTTGGAGCTTGGGCTCGGGCCCACCAGGAGGTCGATCACCTCAAGGAGAGGGTGGATTCTACAGATAAACTTTCCCGAGCCCTGGTGGTCCTTCAAAGGGAGCTCGAGGAGGCTCGCAGGGTTCTTGCAGTTAAGAGGGAAAGAGCCTCTCAACTCGGCACACAGGTCAGTGAGCTTCAAGGCTTCCGTGAGCAGTCCGAGAAGCTCAGTCTGGAGCTATCTTAGATCAAGGTAGAGCACGAGAGCAAGGTCAGTTCCATGCAGCAACTTTTTGGTAAGAGGTGGGACCAGTTGAAAGCCAGCCATGCTGAAGATAAGGGCAACTGGAGCAAGAGGCTCGAGGAGGAAGAGCATAGGTGTCGGCGGCAGCAGGACCACCTCACCCGTCTGAATAAAGAGCTCACCGACACAAAGGATCGGCTAAAGTGGTCGAACGAACGAGCTGCTCGACTTTCCGACGAGCTCGACTACGCCAGTCAAGAAATTGGAGACACTCAGTCCCGGATGACGAACTCAAAGAGAGCCTTCGTCAAAATCAATCGGCTAAGTCTAGGGCCCTCAATAGGGTCCAAGTGCTGGACGGTGAATTAGCCCGGCGGAACGAGCAGGTAGGCCGTTATCTATTTTATCCATTCCAGTTTTTCGACTTCTGCCTTACTTGGTTCTTCGTCTATAGTTGAACAAGATGAGCCAGGAGTTTCAGGAGTGGTTGACGGCATTCGGAGAGGAGGCAGCCTCGAGGCACCAAAGGATCTCCGAATTGGAGAAGCAATTAGCTGAGGCAAACGCACGGGCCTCTTCAGTGGGGAAGAGTACAAGAACTCTATCAAATTTGCCGAGGAATGCAGGGTGGCCTGCGCCGATGCATTCCAGCTCGACGAAGAGGATGCGCGGGCTAAGATTGCTCAAACCTATCCTGACCTGGACCTGTCTTGTTTGGAAGCCGAGTATTATGAGACACGCACCCCGGGGGCCGAGGAAGATGAATATGGAGAGATTTCTGATGTCGATCTCGAAGCTGTTCTGAGAGTCACGTTGCCGCCGAGGTATCCCAGTGGGATACCGCCGAGGAGGGGGGTCCAAGCGATGCTCCCGCTGGTGCTGCCACAGGAGACGCCGGTTCTGATCCCAAGTCTTGACCCTTTGGAGGCCATATGTATTTTCTCTTTCTTTTGTTTTGTAGTTTGATCGGAAATCAGTAAACGGGTCAGCCGTTTTTCATTTGTTTGTTTTCCTGGATGGTTTCCTGTCTTGAATTTTAGTCCCAACTGCGAGCGCTGCTTGGTTGGTTTTCCGGCTCGAATTTGAAGAAACATCTTGGTCGAGGCCAAGGCATATGGATAGCCCTGACGAAAGAGTTGAGCAACAACACAGCTTGGTACAAAAGGAGGTTGAGAGACAATTCAATTCGGCTTAAGCCGAATGACACAGTGGTTCGGCTAGGTCCGAAGAATGAAATAGCTCGGCTAAGGCCGAGGGATGAAGTGGCTCAGCTAGGGCCGAGTGACGGAGTAGCTCGGCTAAGGCCGAGGAAAAAGGTAGCTCGGCTAGGGCCGAGGGACAGAATAGCTCGGCTAAGGCCGAGGAAAAAAGTAGCTCGGCTAGGACCGAGGGAAAAAGTAGCTCGGCTAGGGCCGAGGGACGAAGTAGCTCGGCTAAGGCCGAGGAAAAAGGTAGCTCGGCTAGGGCCGAGGGATAGAGTAGCTCGGTTAAGGCCGAGGAAAAAGGTAGCTCGGCTAGGGCCGAGGGACGGAGTAGCTCGGCTAAGGCCAAGGAAAAAAGTAGCTCGGCTAGGGCCGAGGGAAAAAGTAGCTCGGCTAGGGCCGGGGGACGGAGTAGCTCGGCTAGGGCCGAGGTAGTCCACCTTACCAGTGGCCAAACTGTGATCGTGCCTTCGACGAAAAGAGGGAGTTTGTCCCCGAGCAGGGGGTTTGTTGAACCTTCGCTGTCACCCCTTTATTCCTTTTGGTAAAGAGAGGGTTTGGCCTTTGCAACTATTTATTACCCATGTCAGTGCTTGTCCTTTCAAGGCAGGTCATTTTCGTTTCACCGAAGCAGGTGGTACGGCTCTGCAGCCAACAAAAGGTCGCCTGGCACCTTCCGACGGACCTTTGCTGTATTGATCTTTTCCGATGCAGGTCGCTTTGGTGTGTGGTGTAAGTGCTTATTTGCCATTGGAGGATGTCATTTTCGTAGGGCGATCCCTCGGATCCGCCAGTATCTGCAAGATCGGCGGATGGTTTTCTACATTTAAAGCTCATGATCCGGGATCAGAGATAATCTTTTGGCATGCGTTATGGCTCGGGCGATGCGCTCGGCGCACATTGTGGGGCGCTATTTTCATTTCAGGAGGCCATGTGGTGGCGCAGGTTTGGCATTTCGAATCTCGGGGCTTTCTGTTTTGATAGCTGTTTCCGGTTCATCTCCGCCTATAAAAAGGGGAAAGAGGGCTGTGTTGGGCTATCCCAAATTTTCTTTTCTGTAAATTATGAAGGTACACACAATGCCTGTCTCTCTAGGGCTTAGAGCGGGAGGACCGAGCTTTCCTCCTGCAAGTCGTTGTCGTCCTCCGGATAGTTGGGGTGACGAAGGAGCTGCCGAGGGGTGGCTTGCCCTCAAGAAAGGAGCTCCGGAGATCGTATGGAGAGCGCACAGGAGGTTCGCATAGATCACATGGAGAGCGCACATACACGCTTCCTGTGTGACCTTTGCGGTTCACCCTTGGGGGCGCAGGGTTGGAAGTGTACGCGTGCTCCCCATGACTTGCGTGAACTTCTCCTCCTCCCCTGGTCCGGATTCCCGGACTCGTCCGCTCGGGGAATCTTTTACCACGTGAGGAGGGGGTGATGGTGTGTCGCCCACTAGTACGTTGCCTTTTGACTTGGGCAATGGCTAGTGGTACACACTAGATTTGGGGGAGTGCCCCGGTATCAGGGTCCGCGAGCTTTCTTCCTACTCATCGGAGGGCCATTCGGTTGGGTGGTTTAGGGAAAAAACCCATCCACCCTTTCTGATTTCTCTGATATCTCGGTTTGGACACCGAGATATCATTATTAACCGAAGCTGGTCTCAACGGTCGGGCCGAGTCATCCGCTCATTATCAGCGCGAGCTGATTGGTTCGTGGCTTGCCTGATTTGTTGGACCGGATGCCGACGCATCATAGTCACCCGAAGCTGCTTTGGAGCAGTTTACCCGAGTTATGTACTCATTTTTATTTCATGCATTTTAATGCACTTGTAACGCCTCTAAGGCGGTTGTAATTCTTTTCGATGGTAATGAAACAAAGAAAGTTTGTTCTTTCTCCTAGTTTTTGTTTCTTTTGTGCCGAGAGTTGTTGTTTGCAATGAAACGAGGCGCAGGGATATTGCTCGTTCTTGGCCGAGGATTCCACGCTATCCGACCTAGTCGGGGCTCATAAGCTGCCCGAATTCGAATGGAACTTTGGAGATCATTTGGTCTGGTCGGGTCTTGTGATAATGAGACACGCGTCTTGGCCTTATGCTGGGGCCTTGATGGTGGGAAGAATTCCTCGGCTTTTGCCGAGATTCTTAGCGGTAGAACGTATTCCATGACTCTGGCCGAGGTTCGGAGACTTATATTTCGGCCCTGCCGAGGTTTGGAGATTTATAGCTCGGCCCTATCGAGGTTTGGAGATTCATAGCTCGGCTCTGCCGAGGTTTGAAGATTAGTTGCTCGGAGGGGTAATTCGGTTGTCGCCGAGACTCCGGACATTTGGTTCCTGCGAGATTCGGCGCGGAATGCCAAAGCGGAACGGGCGGTGCATGGGTACGCTCGACATTTATGATTTGACTATTTCCGAGGGAAGCGAGTCAGCGTCAGCTACTGACGCTCTTTCTCTTTCGCACTTCTCAAAGGGCGGCCGATTTAAGGCAATTCAGAGGAGTTTTGAGGGCATTTACTCCACGAGGGCCCGGCAGATTGGGAGGAACCCAGTTTCTAGAGAATGAGGGGGGTTCCCGATAATTCATCGACGTTTACCGATTTCCCTCGGAAGGAGGCACGACCCCTCGCGTCCTGTGGGCGCCAGCCAAAGTGGTGACACGTGGCGGATTCTCATGGGTCGGGATTTATGACCCGACTGATCAAGATACTCGCCTGGGAGGTATAAATATGGATGAGAGGGATGCCAGCGTTTACCATCCTTTCGGTTAGCGTCTCAACAGCTCCTGATATGGCTTCTCAGGGTGGAGGGCAATCATCCAAAGAATCAGGCATAGTTAGCAGTGGCCGCGGGGGCTTCCAAGGGAGCCGTTCCTCCGTGACCGTTGATGGCGTGGCCCTGGCGTTAGCTCTGGCAAGCCACAAACAGCTCGAGAGATCGGTCGAGGAGTTTCTCGCCGTTTCTGTGAGGGAGGCCGAGGCTCTCCGTCGGGTCATTGATCAGTAGGAGGGGGTGATAGCATCCCTCCGTCAACAAGTTGCTGAGCTAACTCGACGTGTGGAAGACCTGGCAGCTCCTGGGGGAGACATTAGGCCTCCGCGAAGGATATTTTTACTCTTTCTTTTTGTACTTTTCCTTATAATAAATAAAGAGAAAAGTCCTTTTTTTTTTGCAATCTTTTGTTCTCTGTTGAGATCGTTGTTTGGTTCATAAAAAAGGAAAAACCGCTTGTTCCTGTTTGAGCTAAAGGGGGACCTGGGCGGTCCCGTGGGTTTACGCGATAAGTTGTGGTCTCGTTTGTGGAGTGAGACAGGCGCTTAGGCGATAAGGTGCGGGGATATTGCTTGGGGATTTATCAGTAGGGGGGATTCCTCGACTTTGTCTGGGGTTTGTGGGTGGCCGTGTAGGGCCTGTCGAGGCCTTTAGGGATTTGCTAAAGGCCCAGACTTGTGTCTGCTGACGATTTCGCACGGTGTGCATTTTTCAAACTGGCCGAAGTTCTGGGGACTGTTCGAAGTCCTTCGGCTTCAATTGAGGTTTGCGTGCTTCGGTTTTTGCCGGGGCTTTATGCACTCCGGTTTTAGCTGGGGCTTTAGAATTCATCACTAGGCCCAACCGAGGTTCGGGGACTTGTTGCTTGGCCCTACCGAGGTTCGGAGATTAGTTGCTCGGCCCAACCGAGGTTCGGAGGATAGTTACTCGGCCCAGTCGAGGATCGGAGATTAGTTGCTCGGCTCAGCCAAGGTTCGGAGATTAGTTGCTCGGCCCAGCCGAGGTTCAGAGATTAGTTGCTCGGCCCAGCCGAGGTTCGGGGAATAGTTGCTCGGCCCAGCCGAGGTTCGGAGATTAGTTGCTCAGCCCAGCCGAGGTTCGGAGATTTGTTGCTCGGCCCAGCCGAGGTTCGGAGATTAGTTGCCCGGCCCAGCCGAGGTTTAAAGACTTGTTGCTTGGCCCAGCCAAGGTTCGGAGACTTGTTGCTCGGCCAGCCGAGGTTCGGAGACTTGTTGCTCGGCCCAGCCGAGGTTCGGAGAATAGTTACTCGGCCCAGCCGAGGTTCGGAGATTTGTTGCTCGGCCCAGCCAAGGTTCGAAGAATAGTTGCTCGGCCCAGCCGAGGTTCGGAGATTAGTTGCTCGGCCCAGTCGAGGTTCAGAGATTTCCTGCTTAAAAAGGTAACTCGGTCGTGCCGAGGATTGGTAAACAGCATCTGTTTCGTTTTACGATTTTTGGCGATATAATTTATGGTGATTTATGTCATGAATCATGAAACAACGTACCGACAAAAATTTAAGAAAGCGAGCCTATAGAGGGCGTACCCTACTGATGATACTTGCGGAGGTTGTCCGAATTCCACGTCCGAGGGATGGATCTTCTGCTTAGATCTTGCAGCTTGTAGGTTCTGGGTCCAACGATCTCCGCTACTTGGTAGGGGCCTTCCCAGTTTAGGGCTAGCTTTCCTTGCTCCAGCGGTTTGGAGACTGATGCCTTCCGGAGAACAAGGTCGCCAGGCAAGAAAGCTTTCCCTTTGACTCTGGAGTAGTGGTAGTGGGCCACTCTTTGCTGGTAGGCAGCCATTCTGATCCGAGCTTTTTCTCTGATCTCCTCTACCAGGTCAAGGTTGGCGCGAAGCTGCTCATCGCTGGCTTCCTCCGAGTAGCTTTCTACCCGCAGAGAAGGGAGTCCTATCTCCATGGGGATGACGGCCTCTGTGCCGAAGGCCATTCAGAATGGGGTTTCGCTTGTGGGTACTCTCGGGTGGTGCGGTAGGCCCATAGGACATGGTGCAATTCGTCTGCCCACTGCCCAGGCTCTGGAGAGTCGGCTTTGATCCCTTGAAGCAAGGTCCGTTGGTTACTTCGGCTGCTCTGTTAGCCTGTGGATGCTCGACCGAGGTAAGGCGGTGATGGATCCCATGCTCCTTGTAGAACTGACGAAACTTCGGATTGTCGAATTGTTTGCCGTTATCAGTGATGATGGTGTGCGGGAGGCCAAAGCGCAGATGATGGATCTCCACACAAAATCTCTGGCTCGAGCCTCAGTTATTTGAGAGACTGCTTCCGCCTCGACCCATTTGGTGAAGTAATCGATGGCGGCGAACAAAAACTTCCGTTGCCCCATGGCGAGCGGAAATGGGCCGAGAATGTCCATTCCCCACTTGGCGAAGGGCCAAGCGAAGGAAATGGGGACCAGGCTGGCGGAGGGGAGCCTCTGAATACTAAGTGCCTTTGGCATGGGTCGCAAGCTCGGACAAGGTCGTCAGCATCCTTTTGCATGGTTGGCTAATAGTAACCTTGATGCAGCACCTTGTGGCACAAGGACCGGCTCCCCAGATGGTTGCCGCAAATCCCCTCGTGCACCTCCCGAAGGGCATAATCACTTCAGATGGGCGGAGGCATCTAAGCAATAGCATAGAGAAGGAATGCTTGTAGAGCTGGTCATCAATTAGCACATAGTGGGTGGCTTGCAGTTTTAGCCTTCTAGCTTCCCTTCGATCGGCCGGGAGCGACCCTTCTTTGAGGTACTCAGGATGGGGTCAAACCATGATGGTTCGGCCTCAACTTGCACCACTCGGTCAGCTTCTGCGATACTAGGTCTCTCCAAGGTCTCCAGGTGAAATTTTTGTTTGGCGTCCATTGATTCCGTGGTCGCCAGCCGAGATAGCAGGTCGGCACGGGCATTTTCAGATCTAAGAATCTGAATGATCTCAATTCGGAGAAATGGGAGAGTAGGCTCCGAACCTCTTGGAGATATCGGATCATGCTCAGTTCCCGGGCCTCAAACTCCCCTCGCACGTGACCTACCACCAGCTGGGAGTCGGTGAAGGCATTCAGTTTCTCCACCTTAAGGCTGTGGGCGATCCGGAGACCGGCCAACAGGGCTTCATATTCAGCTTCGTTGTTGGAGGCCGGGAAGGAGAAGCGGACGCCATATTCAAAAGTCACCCCCTCCGGGCTCGTGAGGACCAAGCCCGCTCCGGAGCGATGGGCGTTGGATGACCCATCGACATGGAGGAGCCACGAGCACCAGATTTTGGTTTCTCGGGGAGTCAGGGGTGGAGCCGTCCTCCGGGATGGTACACTCGAGGAGGAAGTCGGCTAGCACCTGAGCTTTGATGGCCGGGCGAGGCTGAAATCGGATGTCGTGCTCGCTCAGTTCGATGGCCCATTTAGTCATTCTCCCTGATGTCTTCGGACGGTGGACCACCGCCTTGATGGGATGGTTAGTCAGGACCGTCACAGAATGTGCTTGAAAGTATGGCCGCAACTTTCGGACTGATGTGATCAAGGCCAACATCTTCTCGATCCGGGTATACCTCGTCTCCGCGTCTCAGAGCAGTTTGCTGACATAATAAATCGGCTTTGGGCCTTATTTTCTTCTTTGACCAGCACCGAGCAAACGGCACCTTCGAAGACAGCCATATACAGGCACAATGTCTCCCCGGGATTTGGACTGCTGAGGAGAGGGGGAGCCAAATACTTCTTGAGATCTTCGAATGATTTTTGACACTCGAGGGTCCACTGGAAATTCTTGGCCGATCGGAGAGTTTTGAAGAAGGGGAGGCACCTTTCGGCGAAACGAGCCACGAAACAGTTAAGGGCCGCTATCCTCCTGGTTAGGCGCTGGACTTCTTTAATAGACGCCAAGGGCGCCATCTGCTGGAGAGCTTGGATCTTCTGGGGGTTAGCTTCGATACCCCGCTGGGAGACCATGAAGCCGAGGAACTTCCCAGAGTTAACGCCGAAGGCGCACTTAGTCGGATTGAGCTTCATCCGATATTTGCGGAGTGTCGCGAAGCTCTCCGAGAGATCCTCGACGTGCTGTGATGCTTCTTTGCTCTTGACCAGCATATCATCGACGTATAACCTCCATGTTCCAGTCAATTTGTTCTTTGAAGACTTTGTTGACCAGCCTTTGGTAGGTGGCACCTGCATTTTTAAGACCGAAAGGCATAACACGGTAACAGTAAGTACCTCGGTCGGTTATGAAGGCAGTCTTTTCTTCATCTTTGGGGGCCATTCGGATTTGGTTGTAGCCCAAGTAGGCATCCATAAACGTCAACATTTGGTAACCCGAGGTGGCATCCACAAACTGATTGATTTGGGGAAGGGGGAAGCTGTCCTTCGGGCACGCCTTGTTAAGGTCGGTGAAGTCGATGCAGATCCACCACTTGCCGCTCGACTTCTTTACCATGACGACATTTGACAGCTAGCTTGGGTAATTCACCTCCCGAATGAAGTTGCCTTGAGAAGTTTATCAACCTCCTCCTCAATAGCTCTCTGCCGCTCTGGAATGAAACTCCTCTTCTTTTGCTTGACGGGCCAGTACATTTCATCCACGTTAAGGCGGTGACAAGAACTTCGGGGCTGATTCCTGGCATGTCGGAGGCGGACCAGGCGAAAACATCGGCGTTGCCTCGGAGGAAGTCGATCAGCTCCTGCCAGGATTCGCCTTTCAGCAGCGACCCGATCTTTATGGTTCGGTCGGGACGAGCCTCGTCCAGTGTACTTCCTCCAGTTCCTCGGCTGGTTCCCCTCGTTGCTCGGCGAATTCCTTCCGAGCGTCCAGCCCATCAACTTCAGGCATTCTGGACTGAAGGTTGGTGACAAAATACTGCCGAGCCATAGTTTGGCTCCCTTGGACGACACCAATTCCTCGCCGATGGG